>ML688333.1:822524-837358 GCA_007922175.1 Pelusios castaneus | reverse complement strand
GAAAGAAAGAAAGAAAGAAAGAAAGAAAGAAAGAAAGAAAGAAAGAAGCCAAGGCCGCTGGCGGCAGGGACCCGAACACGGCCCCGGGAGGGCAAAGCAGACCCCGGCACCGGAGACCGATCCTGTCCCCCTGCTGGGAGGCCCAGGTGGTCGGCAGAGCCAACCCCGGCCCCGGGCCGGGAAGTCGAGGCGGCCGGCGGGTGGGAGCCCGGGAGCCTGCCCCAGCCGCGGCCACCCCGCTGCCCCAGCCACATGGAGCAGGCAGGCAGGCAGGCACGCGCACATGTCCCGGCCCTGAGTCTGCCTGCTCCGCCCTGAGGGCAGGGAGGGCCAGCCCAGAGGCTGGGCTCAGGTCGGTCTGCCGCGGCAAAGCCGCAGCCCCGGGGGTCTGGTGGGGGCTGCCGGCCTGCGTGGGGGTCCCTCAGTGCTGCGCGGGGGTTGCGACGGCCACTGCGCGGCCACGCACCCGCACAGCTTAGAGGGAACACTGGAAAGTGACGGATCATCTTGTAAAATAGGCTGTAGATCTTTGATGATGTGTTGAAGAGGTCTGGCTTGGGGGTTTTAGGTGGTGACCAGTGGCGTTCTGTTGTTGTTTTTCATGGGCTTCTCCTGCAGTAGTTGACTTCTGGGTACCCGTCTGGCTCTGTCAATTTGTTTCTTCACTTCTGCGGGTGGGTACTGTAGTTTTAAGAATGCCTGCTAGAGATCCTGAAGGTGTCTGTCTCTGTCTAAAGGGTCAGAGCAAATGCGGTTATATCTTAGGGCTTGACTGTACACAATGGATCGTGTGGTGTGTCGAGGATGAAAGCTCGAGGGATGTAGGTAACTATACCGATCAGTAGGTTTGCGGTATAGGGAGGTCTTTATGTGCCCATCACTAATTTGCACTGTAGTGTCCAGAAAGTGGATCTCTTGTGTGGAGTGTTCCAGGCTAAGTTTGATTGTGTTGTGGAAATTGTTGAAATCTCTATGGAAATCTTCAAGGGCATCTTTACCATGGATCCAGATGATGAAGATGTCATCAATATAGCGTAGGTAAAGAAGAGGTGCTTTGGAATGAGACGTGAGGAAACGTTGTTCTAAATCGGCCATAAAGATGTTGGCATATTGTGGGGCCATGCGGGTACCCATGGCAGTGCCACTGACTTGAAGGTATAAATTATCTTCAAATCTGAAATGGTTGTGGGTGAGTACTAAGTCACAGAGGTCAGCCACAAGTTTAGCTGTGTCATCATCTTGGATAGTTCTTCTAATAGCTTGTAATCCATCCTTGTGTGGGATGTTAGTGTAAAGAGCCTCTACGTCCATAGTGGCCAGGATGGTATTTTCTGGCAGACCATCAATGGATTGGATTATTCTCAGGAAATCTGTAGTGTCTCTCAGATAGCTAGGTGTGTTGATAGCATAGGGTCTTAGGAGAGAGTCCACATAGCCAGATAATCCTGCTGTACCAGCAACTACAGATCATACAACAGAAACACTAAAGCAGGAACATATCCCTGCAACAGACCACGCTGCCAACTTTGCCCTCATATCTACACTGATGACACCATCACAGGGCCTAATCAAGCCACCTACTCCATCAAGGGCTCGTTCACCTGCTCGTCCACCAATGTGATTTATACCATCATGTGCCGGAAATGCCCCTCTGCCTTATATATTGGACAGACAGGACAGTCTCTGCACCAAAGAATAAATGGACACAAATCTGACATCAGAAATTGCAACACTACAAAACCAATAGGGGAACACTTCAATCTCCCTGACGACTTGTTAATAGCTGTGACCTTGACGACTTGTTAATAGCTGTGTTGAAACAGATGAATAACAAATCACAGCTTCAAAGAGAAACTGCAGAACTCGAACTTATATGCAAATTTGACTCAGTTGTCTTGGGGTTGAACAGGGACTGTGGATTTTTCTCTCATTACAACAGGTGATTTGACCTCACCCTCCTCTAAGTGCTGTTCCCCAGTGTTTGAATCCTAACACCTATTTTGATTTGCTGTTACAGCCTGACCTGATCCTATGTCATACACTCCCCTGCATTTAATTTCCTCCCATTCTGTAACTTTCCCATCTTCAAAGCGTCTGATGAAGTGGGATTTTCTCCCACGAAAGCTCATGCGATAAATAAATCTGTTAGTCTTTAAAAGTGCCACAGGACTCTGTTGTCTTTCTACAATAGACTAACACGGCTGCCCCTTTGGAATTTTATTAATAGGGAAAAAATAGGTACCAAACATTCAACATACAGGCTGGTCACTCTGTGGGACTATGAAGGCTGTTAGAGGTGTGTGTCTGAGCGGGACTCATTCCCATCGCTGTGTGAAGGTGTGGATGTGAGATTGTACCAGGAGGGTTCCTGGCCTTCATACAAAGGCTTAGTGGGAGTCTGGGGGGTAGGAGGGCAATGAACTGTTGCTGTGTCTGAAGTGGGGGAGCGAGCCTGTAGCAGTGTGTCTGCAAACCAGCCATTGTCTTTAAGAACTCTGTTTGCTCTTTCAATAAGTTTATCATCTCCTCCTTCTGTTGCTGCCTCCTCAAAAAGTTCTCTTTGCAGTCCTGCCTGCATTCCTGTCTTCAAGCACTGCTTTCCCTACTGGTGGCTTCGGTTGAATGTAGGAGCTCCTGAAACATATCCTCCTTGCTTTAGTGAGGCTGCTTTCTTCTCTGTCTCAGTCGGTCTGCTGAGGTAGACCACTGGCCTGTGAAGGTCATTTCTAGAGAAAATGAAATGTAATGAGTAAAGGTATTGTTCTCACATTCCTCAGAAAACAGATGTAACAGTTTGAGAAGCACATTCCACTTCGACTGACATACGGTGCATACTGTGGTTCCCTGACTGATCTGCAAATGGTAAGTTGCTTATTGGTACCGTGAACAGTCCTTTGATCTCACTTATGAAGATCCAGGGAAGGGTTGGTTGCCTGGCTAAAATCTGAAAGTGCACGTTGAATATTAACAGTAATTTGGGGTACCATTTTCCACAGGACATGGCTGTGGAAATGGGACCGTACGCTACAGGCTTGTGTGCAGCCATGGTCCCCAGTAATGTGCTTGGCAACTGGCAAGAGAGTGTCCTTCTATGGGGCAGGAAACACATGTGCTCTTCCAAGGAATGGGATTCAGAGGCTGTGGAGATACATCCAGGAAACTTTCAGTGAGCTCTCTGGAGAGGATTATTTGAAAATCGCTGCATGCATTAATGCACTGCTAATTAATGCTGAGTAGATGCACTGCAGAGTGGGAAATCAAATGCAACAGCAGCTATCCCAAAATACTGTTCTCCCATTAGCATACCACTTTGTTGTTAGTTACAAGAGTTAGCTCCCAAACAGAGAAGCATCCGCTTTGCAAACACTCACCAGAGCTCCCCTCTGCTGCTTCCGAAGCACCACTGGAGAATGACTGCTGGCTGCATTCTAGGGGGGAAGGGAGGTGGCGAACAGCTCCTGACTCCCGCTGTCGACTGCACCACTTTCAGCCTCCAAGTCATCCTCCATCTCCATTTCCTCATCTATCAACTCTTTGTCCCAGTCTGCTCCGGTATCTGTTGGCTGCAGTGCACCGACGTGTCCACAGGAATCTTGGGAGTGAATGTGAGGTCCCTGCTGAGGATGGCTTCTAGCTCCTTGTAAAATCAGCAGGTAGCTGGTGCTGACGCAAAGGGACCAGCTTCTTTTGGTGGAAGAGATAAGCTTTCAAGCTACACAGAACTTTTAATCAGCTATGGGAATCATACTAACAGTGTTAGAGCTAAAAACAAGGTCAAACAGATATCTTAGCATAATTAGCTGGCACGTATTCTAAGGGACCATTCAAGGTGAAGTGATCCATTAACACCCCTGTAGTCATAGCACAAAATAAGCCATAAATCTGCTGTGTTTAGTGTAATAGATGTTGCTTTTTTTGTGATGGTACTCAGGGGTACTACATATAACATGACTGGGCCCCTAGACACTACATTACTCTTAATAATAAGGAAATTAGAATGTGTACTGAATCATAGGTGGGCTTGAAGACTGCTTATGAAGAAAGTAGCATGCTCTGCTCAGGGCCGTCCCTTGGGGGGTGTGAGGAACAGGGCCACTCAGCCGAGGCAGGCCTCCCCCCCAGGCTGGAGGGGAGCGTGGTGGGCTGGCTCGTTCCGCCCACCAGGGACCCCGGTCACCCCCCGGGTACTGGGAGCCGGCCCCGGCCAGGAAACCAAGGCCGCCCGCTGGCAGGAGCCAGCCCCAACTGAGACTGCAGCCAGGAGCCAGCCGCAGCCGGGACTCCAGGCTGCCGCCGGGAGCCGGCTGAGGCTGCTGGTGCCCGTCACAGCTGGGAACCGGGGCTCAGCCACTGCTGAGAGCCAGCCGAGGCCGCACCGCCAGCGGAGCCGGCCCCCCCCCAGCCATAGCCAGGAACCATGTGGGGGGCTTGGGCAGGCCAGGCCGGCCCAGAGCAGCCCTCCCCAGAGCCAGCTGTCTCCTGGTCTGACCCGCTTGCCGCGCCCCTGGGCTGGCCAGCTGCTCCACCCTGGGGGTGGAGAGGGCCAGCCCAGTGGCCGGACGAAGCTCTCTTGTTCTGCTCTGCTGCCTTTGGCTCGCTGCTGAAGGCAGCGGGGAGCAGGGCGAAGTGTGGCCATGGGGGAACTGCATCGTGGGCCCCGCACTGCCCCTCTGGGAGCAGGACAGCGTAGGGCCCATGTAACCGCAGGGCCCGGGGCGATTTCCCCATTTGTCCCCCCAAGGATGGCTCTGACTCTGCTATGAGACATTGCATAAGCAGTGAAGGCTGGGACTATAACAATATTTAAAAGGGAACTGGATAAGTTCATGGTGGCTAAGTCCATAAATAGCTATTAACCAGAAAGGGGTTAAGAATGGTGTCCCTAGCCTCTGTTTATCAGAGGATGGAGACGGATGGCAGGAGAGTGATCACTTGATCATTGCCTGTTAGGTTCACTCCCTCTGGGGCACCTGGGCACTGGCCACTGTCGGTAGACAGATACTGGGCTAGATGGACCTCTGGTCTGACCCAGTACGGCCTTTCTTATGTTCTTATGTTCTTATGTGTGCATGTACCCATCTTGATGTTTGTTTTATATTTTGGATTTTTTTTTTCCAAGGTTCAAGCAGTTTGAGGAGTTCAGAACTAATCTCCTAGGGTTGGAGAATAACAATGATGAGGCCTTCAGCAATTCTTTTTCTATCTCTTCCAAGGGACGAAGGAACGGGAGCTCAGAATCTGGGGGCAAGCAGACTATTCGCAGACCCACTTACTGGCTGGAAATGAGGGGAATAAAAACCAATGTTAATAAATCCTCCGAGAAGAAAGGTACTTTAGAATCCTTAGTACTGGACAAAACTGTCTTCTCGTTGTTTCTTTTAATCAAGATTGAATATCTTTCTGAAAGATATGGTTCAGTTCAATTATAAGTTATGGTCTGAATCGCGTCTTTTCTAGGTTAAGGAAGAATAACTTCCTCCACTGCAGAACTTAATGGTAAAATTCTGTGATCTGTTCTGTGCAGAAGGTTAGGCTAGATGATCTGGCCTTTAAGGATTTATGAAACAATGACTGTAGGTCTGCTTTATCCATGGGTGAGAGCTGCTTGTCTAATGTTCTTCCAGTGATCAGTAGAATGCTTTGCACAGGAGTTTTAAAATGACTCAACTATAGAAACAACACTAGAACATATACAAAAAAGGGCAAGCCAGCGTGGTCCTGGAAATTAGAATTAGGTATTAAGTTGTCCTTTCCATTTCTAATATCTGTTATTTTCCAGTTTAGAATGGGCTAGGGCCTTTTGTATTGATGTACAAACTAATGCATCTTACATGTCCTATTCCATGAGGTGAAACCTGTTAGCTGACGATGGGGAAGATCTCTGGTATTCAGGTGTCTGTGCTGGATGAAAACTGAGACAGTGTGAAAGGAGGCACATACCTGATTGAGAAAGTTCTGCACGTGTATGGATTGGTCATAGCCACATGAATTGAAACGTTGTCTTTGAGAAACCAGTCCACAACAGGGGAGAAATCTCAGTATTGCTACCCCCAAGCATTCAGAAGTCAAGAGATTGACGTAAAAAATATGCTTGTTTGGTTGGGGGTTTTTTTAAGTTGGTTTCATTGCAATTTTTCTTCTGGATTTTGAGCTCTTACAGTCCACTTGGCACAACCGTGAGAGTAGAACCTCGATTTTTTAACCTGAAAGTAGAGATTTTCAGGTAAGAGCATCAGTCCAGGAGCTGGGAATTTAAGACTATCACAAAATATCACAAGTCATGATAAATAATGAGAGTTGTCAACCCTGATTAACCTTTTGAGAGGAAAGATCCCGTGTGTCTGCTGTATCAGCATTTCTGTATCCTATGTGTGGGCTACTTCCCCCAGTGCACTCAGTGGGGGAGCCCTGTCTCTTTTCATGGTGGCTCAGTGCCTGACAGCAAGCAGAATGCAAACTAGGCAGTAGGGGTGGTCAAATGATCCTTCTTGAAATCTTTTCTGTGCGGGTTGAGGAGCTCCCCCTGAGAATGGCTGGGCAGATGCTTTACATAAGTTAAGACACACTCTGTAGCTGTCTAGGGAAATATAATCTATAAGACGGATGCAAAACTGTTTAGATAACTGCTCCCAGAGAGTAGTTATCAACGGTTCACAGTCGTGTTGGAAGGGTATAACAAGCCGGGTACCACAGGGATTGGTTCTGGACCTGGTTCTGTTCAATGTTTTCATCAATGATTTAGATGATGGTGTAAAGAGTACACTTATAAAGTTTGTGGATGAGACCAAACTGGGAGGGATTGCAAGTGCTTTGGAGAATAGGATCACAATTCAAACTGATTTGGAGAAACTGGTGAAATGGTCTGAGGTAAATAAAATGAAATTCAATAAAGACAAGTGCAAAGTACTCCACTTAGGAAAGAACAATCCATTGCACACATACAAAATGGGCCAGGACTGCCTAGGAAGGAGTACTGCAGAAAGGGATCTGGGTGTCATAGTGGACCACAAGCTAAGTATGAGTGAACACTGTAACGCTGTTGCGAAAAAAGCAAACACCATTCTGGGATATATTAAGAGGAGTATTGTAAGTAAGACACGAGAAGTTATTCTTCCGCTCTACTCCATGCTGATTAGGCCTCAACTGGAGTATTGTGTCCAGTTCTGGGTGCTTCATTTCAGGAAAGGTGTGGACAAATTGGAAAAAGTCCAGAGAAGAGCAACATGAATGATTAAAGGTCTGGAACACTTGATTTATGAGGGAAGATTGAAAGAGCTGGGTTTGTTTAGTCTGGAAAAGATGGAGAGGGGACATGATAACAGTTTTCAAGTACCTAAAATGTTATGAGGAGGAGGGAGAAAAATTGTTCTCCTTAACCGCCGATGATAGGACAAGAAGCAATGGACTTAAATTACAGCAAGGGAGGTTTAGGTTGTATATTAGGAAAAAATTCCCAACTGTCAGGGTGATTAACCACTGAAATAAGTTGCCTAGGCAGGTTGTAGAATCTTCATCACTGGAAGGTTTTAAGACCAGATTAGACAAACACCTGTCAGGGATGGCTTAAGAGGGTACTAGGTCCTGTCATGAGTGCAGGGGATTTGACTCGATGACCTCTCATTGTTCCTTCTGTAGGAGAAAGTAAAAGATTAAATTAAAAAAGACAAGTAGAAGCGGTCAGGAATGAGGCTTAAGACCTAGCGAAGCAGATCAAACCAGCAGGCCTAAATTGGATAAATGATCAAGTTGAAAGGAGTAGTTTGACATCACAGAAATTGGCAAAAAGTCAGCCACAGTTTCAGAAAGAGTGGAAAGGTACCTGGAGGTTGGAGGTGTTGGGTCAACCTAGTGCCAAAGGAGATGCTTCAGTCCAATCACAAGGTAACGCTTCAGTCAAACCTGAAGGTAATGTTCTGGCCAAATCTAAGGGTAATGTTTCGGTTAAAACCTGACACTTTGATGGATGGAAATGTCCAGTGATGCACAGACCTATTAAATTTATGTGTGGCATCAGAAAAGGGGGGCGTGAACCAGTCAAGGTAAACTCGTACCCCAAAGGGGGCCGAGTCAGTAGGTCCAAGCAGGATATAAAAGCAGGAGCCTGAGAGCCCAGACTCGGTGCAGCCAAAGAGGGTGACGGAGAGTCCTGCCGTCAGTTGAGCTGTTCCGTTGCATTGAGAGTACAAATGCTGCCAACAAATCTATTGAGATAGATTATTTGCCATTGTGCTACGTTGCAATAAAGCCTTGCCTGGCACCTTTGTTTCTACAAGGATCTGTGGTCGTGTTGGTTTCTTTGATGGTGAGAGTAGCCTCAATTTACTCTTGCACACAGGGTGTGCCTAGGCTTAAGGTCACTGAGCTAACTGAGTTCTCATGAGAGACCTGAGCTAAAGGTAACCCAAAGTGTTAACCAAAGGAACACCTTGGCTTAGGATCACCAGGCTAACTCAGTCTCTGCTTAAGATCCAAGTGAGGTTCTAGATCACTGAGCTAACAGAGTCCCCACTTAAAGATCTGAGCCAGGGGTAATCCTGAGGGAACACACATGCAGAGACTTACGTACACAGCCAGACAGACATCCTTGTCAGACGCAGAACCACATCAATAAGAACACCTGCTGCCTGGCATACCACATCTTCCACTTTCTATGATTCTATCTATTACAGAAAGGCAAATTCCAAAGGGCTATCCGTGTCAATCTGGTTCAGCAAAAACAAACAAAGAGTCTTATGGCATTTTTAAAAACTAAAAAATGTGTTTATCTCATGAGCTTTCGTGGGAGAAAATTCAACTTCGTCAGACACTTAAAGATGGAGAATTTATAGAATGGGAGGAAAATAAATGCAGGGAAGTGTAAGTCATAGGATCAAGTCAGATTGTTTCAGCAAATCGATGCAATTGTTTAGATTCAAACAGTATGGAACAGCATATTAGAAGGAGAGGAAGTAGAATAGGGATCTCAAACACGCAGCCTGCGATGAGACCTAGAATCCAGGGGCTCCCAACCCCTGGCCTGTGGGCCAAAAGTGGCCCACGGGGCTTTTCAAGTGCTGAGCCCCTCCTCTGGCTGGGAGCCAGCAGCTGGGCTGCAGCAACCTGCTTCTCACCCGACGTCCTGCCGCCAACCGAGCTGAGCTCGGTGTCGGCAGTGCTTCCAGGGTGGGCCGCGCATGCCGCGCCATGCCACATCGCCTGCCCCCCCCAAGCATCATTGGCCATTGCCGGGGAGAAACTAACTGCTGCCGCCCAGGAGCAGCAGCCACGCCACTCTCCAGAGCCCCAGGCCGGCCTGCAGTGGTGGGGAAACGTGGCGGGTCAGGCGGCTGGAGCAGGCCACAGACTCAGCGCTCAGATCTGGGACAAAGCTCAGGTGTGGGGGCTCAACGAAGGGCGGCCTGGGGGTGTGGGGAGGGTTCACGGGGGCTCTGTGCTGGGGGGGCTCTGCCCAGCCTTCTTCCTGCCTGGTCCCGGCATGCAGCTGGGAGCTGGGCTGTGGCTGCTCGCCTCCCCTCCAGGCTTGGGGTTGCAGCCCTTTCTTTCTTTCTTTCTTTCTTTCTTTCTTTCTTTCTTAAAAAAAAACTTAACAAATTAATTTTAATTAAAAACCTTTCTAAAAATTAAATTTCAATTAAAAATTCATTCAAATTCAATTAATTAATCCCAATTAATTAATTCTATTTACAATCACTTTGACTTCAATTAATTATTTTTTAATTTAATTTTAATTAAATAAACTGGTGGCTCTGTTGTATGAAAAGGTTTCAGTGTTGTGGCCCTCGGGCCAATATCCTAGTCCTCATGTGTCCCTCATGGTGATTTGAGTTTGAGACCCCTGAAGTAGAAAAAAGGCAAAGAAAGCCAGAAGTTATCACTGTTTAAGCCCAAAGCAATGCTGTCAAATTTGCATATGAATTCCAACTCTGCAATTTCTCTTTGAAGTTTTGATTTGAAACCAGTTTGCTTAAGTATGGTAATTAACAATCTTCCGTGGAGTGAACAGGGAGATTGAAATGTTCTCCTATTGGTTTTTGAATATTGTTATTTCTGATGTCAGATTTGTGTCCATTTATTCTTTTGCACAGAGACTGTCCCATTTGTCAAATGTACAAATCAGAGGGGCGTTGCTGGCACATGATGGCATATATATCACATTGATGGACGAGCAGGTGACTGAGCCCTTGATGGAGTAACTGGTTTGATTAGGTCCTGCGATGGTGTCATTTGTGCAGATATGTGGACAAAGATGGCAGTGGGGTTTGTTGCAGGGATATGTGCCTGCCTTAATGTTTCTGTTGGTTGGTCTATAGTTGCTGGTATCTGCTTCAGGTTGAGGGGTTGTCTGTAAGCGAGGAGAGGTCTGCCTCCCAAGGCTTGAGAGGAAAAGGGATCATCTGGTAGAATAGGCTGTAGATCCTTGATGATTTGCTGTAGAGATTTGACTTGAGAGTTGTAGGTGATGACCAGTGGCATTCTGTTGTTTTCTTTCTTGGACTTCTCCTCTAGTAGTTGATTTCTGGGTACCCATCTGGCTCTGTCAATCTGTTTCCTCACTTCCTCAGGTGGGTGCTGTAGCTTTAAGAATACTTGATAGAAATCCTGAAGGTGTCTGTCTCTGTCTGAGAGATCAGAGCAAATGTGGTTATATCTTAGGAGGACTTGGCTGTAGAGTAGATAATGGATCTGTCCTGGATGGAAGCTCAAGGGATACGGGTCAGTAGTATTTTGGTATACGGTAGTGTTTATGTATCCATTACTAATTTGTACTGTTAATGCCCAGAAAGTGGATCTTCTGTGTGGAGGGGTCCAGGCTCAGTTGATTGTGGGATAGAAATTGTTGAAATTTCTGTGGAAATCTTCAAGGGCTTCCTTTCTGTGGGTCCAGATGATGAAGATGTCATCAATGTAGTGTAAGCAGAGGAGTGGAACTTGGGGATGAGTGTGGAGTAAACCTTGTTCTTAGTCAGCCATAAAAATGTTGCTATATTGTGGGGCCATGCAGGTATCCATAGCAGTGTTGCTTACGTGAAGATAATTTATATCTTTAGATATGAAATGGTTGTGGGTGAGTACAAAGTAACAAAGTGGGGCAGAAAAAGAGTCCCCGAGATAGAATCATAGAATAATAGGGTTGGAAGGGACCTCACGAGGTCATCTAGTTCAACCCCCTGCTAAAAAGCAGGACCACTCCCCTTAAATTACCCCAGCCAGGGTTTTGTCTAACCGAGCCTTAAAAATCTCCAAAGATGGAGATTCTACCACCTCCCTAGATAGCCCATTCCAATGCTTCACCACCCTCCTAGTGAGAAAGTTTTTCCTAATATCCAGCCTTGACCTCCCCCGCTGTAATTTGAAACCATTGCTCCTTGTTCTGTCCTCTGTTACCCTCGAGAACAGCCTAGCTCCCTCCTCTTTGGAGCACCCCTTCAAGTAGTTGAAGGTTGCTATCAAATCTCCCCTCAGTCTTCTCTTCTGTAGACTAAATAAGCCTAGTTCCTTCAGTCTCTCCTCATAAGTCATGTGCCCCAGCCCCCTAATCATTTTTGTTGCCCTCCGCTGGACTCTTTCTAATTTGTCCACATCCTTTCTGTAGTGGGGAGCCCAAAACTGGACACAGTATTCCAGATGCAGCCTGACCAGTGTCGAATAGAGGGGAATTATCACATCCCTCGATCTGCTGGCAATACTCCTACTGATGCAGCCTAATATGCCATTGGCCTTTTTGGCAACAAAGGCACACTGTTGGCTCATATTCATCTTCCCGTCCACCATAACCCCCAGGTCCTTTTCTACAGCGCTGCTACTTAGCCGATCGGTCCCCAGCCTGTAGCAGTGCATGGGATTTTTCCGTCCTAAGTGCAGGACTTTGCACTTGTCTTTGTTGAATCCCATGAGGTTTCTTTCAACCCAGTGTTCCAATTTGTCCAAGTCTTCCTGGATCCTCTCCCTGCCCTCCAGAGTATCTACCATTCCCCCCAACTTGGTGTCATCCGCAAACTTACTAAGCACGCAGTCTATTCCATCATCAAGATCATTAAGCAGGAAAGATTAACATTGTTGTTGGATGTGTTGAGGGTGTCACTGGTGTTGTCTCTTGTGGTACATGAGAGTTTAGATAATTTGGTGTCTTTTTTTCTTCTGTAGGAAAGCAAAATGTATATTGTAGATGAATTTTTCTCTTTTTTGTGAAGTCCAGCCATGTGGAGATGTGTGTTGCAGGCTACTTTTTTATGAGAGTTTCCAGTGTTGAGAGTTCATTTTTAACTGTCTTCTGTTTGCTGTAAGGAAGCTGGTCAGGTGGTTTCTTTGTTTCTGTAAGAGTATATGGCAAAAGTCTATACCCTACAGCTTTCTGTTTCTAGTCTGTACTAGCCATCAAACCAGTTTTAGCTCCAGCTGAGAGGTGGACAGGGTGACCCACTTGTAGTTTCTAGTACAGACAAGACCCAGGTCTTCAGGCTTATTCCTCATAAGGCCTGGAGGTGCATGTAGCTGTTTTATGTTACTGCGTACCTGGCTGTGGCTGGTTGTGATGTCACTCTTCAGATCTCTGATTATTCTCTCTGGCTTTCATGACAGTTGTACTCCTTGCTTCCCATTTGCACACAGGTAGCTGCTCTCTTTCTACGGGTGAGCTGGCCTTTTAAGAAGGTTGAGGCTCAGCCGCACCTGTACTATCCCATTGTTTGCCTCCCCAGGTGGAGGAAATGAGCAAAATCATATGACTAAAGTAGGCTTGACAGTGAAATAAGGGCAGCTGGTCATTCAGTCATACAGCGACTGCAGAGAGAACAGCTCTGGGAGTCAGTGTGGCATAAAGGGTGGGGGGTGCACCTGGAAGGAATGGACGATTAGGAAGAGGGAAGTGGGTTGGAGAGACAGGGCGTTTGACCCTCCAGGGGACAGAAAACCCAGTTGTTTGTGTTCTGAGGAGTGAGAATGCATTGAAGAGGTGTACATGAGTTCCCCCACACTCCTGCCTGGCAGGAAGACCGAGGGGAAGATAGAGAGGCTGAACAGAGACTGGGTGGGGCTAGAGATGAGCCCAGGAGGAGGGCAGTGTTGGAAGAGAAGACCCGGGAAGGAAGGCTGTGTCCAACTTCATATCAGGACAGAAGACTGTTTTGGCTTTGTGTTGGTTAGGGATTTGATAAGCCAGAGGGATAGGGACTTTTTCGGACTTGCCAGAGGGCTGAGTCACCTCAGCAACCAAACCATGTTGAAAGCAGAGAAAGCTCCACTGGAGATGATGGGAAACTGAAGCAATGGGATGTGATCAGCCTTAGTGGGACTCATTTGTCTTCATTCTCTGACACCTAACAGGAGAATCATCTTCTAAAGGAAAGAGGAAATCTGAGCGAGAGGAGGATGAAGATTATGAAGAATTTCCCAGAAAGAAGCAGAAAGTTCCTGGTAATATGAATAACTTTAGTTCCTAGCCACAGACCTGCATGTGCTCTGTTGCTACCCTGCGACGCTGGAGGTGCTTGGCTACCTCTCTGTTGGGATTGTGCCCTACCTAACTCCTTTGCTGCTACTGCCCATTCATTATGGGTCTTGAGCTGTTCTACATTTTGCTCACCTTTGATATTTAAATCACGCCCCACAGAACAGGAGGTTCAGGTTTTGGACTGGGATCTAGTTCTATCTCTGACTTTACCACAGACTCCCTGAATGATGTCAGGCAAATCGCTGGAGACCAGGTTTTCTGAAGTGGGCTTTCATAGCAGGTTCCTTGTTTTCTGGCTGCCTAATTTGATGCATAGGGCTTGACTTCCTGAAGTGCTTCAGCTTCAGGTCGGTGAGACCCTGTGAATGCTCAGCATCTCTGATAAGCGAGACCCTAGGTAGGAATATGACACCATGCTCCTGGAGTTAGTGACACTAGTCAGTGAAGCTAAAAGTCATGGTCTCAAGGCTTCCAGCTCACTGCAAATTCCCCTAAACTAATGGGTATTTTGCTGTGGGAAAGCAACAAGAGGATATGAAGAGAGCTGTCTTGTCTGTCACTCTAGCTCTGTGCTAATTGTATGGATATAATGCAGGAATTGCAGCTGGGCACAGAAGCATGCAAAATCCAGTTGGAAAATTCAGAAAATAAAAGCATTCACTATTTTTATATGCCCTTTGGAACTCATTGATTTTCCATGTTTTAAAAATGATGATTTTTTATGTTGTAACTTGGCCAAACATATATGAATTTTCACAAGCAAAGCAAAATGCATCTCTTGGACCCTACTTGTGTCTTCAAATCACAGGCTACCATTTCCAAATCAGGAGAAGAAAACTGTATCTGAAATTAGGCTGTTCTACTGCAAAGTGTTAGGTAGTGTTCATTGTAGGCATTTCTACAGCCTTGAATATAATAATCATCCAAGGGCGGAGCATTAACAATACCACATAATTCGTGCAAGTAATTTAATCCCCCCCTTCCAATTCATAATTCGCAAAATATCAGCAAAGCAAGAATTATTTACAGGAAAACATGTTAATTGTAATGAACAAATTTCACAAACAGCCAAAAGGTGTCAAATACGATGTTTATTACTCAGGATTAGAGCTAGGTTATGATTTGTGACATCTTTTCTTGTGTTTATCAGTAAAGTGAAATGCAGTGATCCTTTTCGTCTTAACGGACAGCACCCTGGTCGTGAAAGTAGTCTCTTTCAAAGAATAACTGAATTTTAAGTACAAGAGCTTTCTTACAGTCATATCCCTGAATTGGACAAATAGAATTAAAACATTGCTACATCATTTGCTTTCCTTTTAAAGGTTTATAGTTATAGTTTATAGTTATAGTCAGGAACAGAGGACAGAAAAGGATGGTGAGGGGG
>ML688333.1:809499-822124 GCA_007922175.1 Pelusios castaneus | reverse complement strand
ACCTCTGGTCTGACCCAGTACGGCCTTTCTTATGTTCTTATGTTTAAAGATTACTTCACTGTGTTGTCCTTGGGGCTGTCCCAGAATAGAGTCTAAAAGCTTCTGTTAGCACAGGATACAGTATCTCGCCCTCAATGAGGTGAACTTTGGCTGTCATGGGAGCTTGAGAGTAGTTGCTAGTGCTTGCTCTTGGGTGCAGTTCAAAATGTTCGTTACTGTCTATGAAGCATTGAATGGCCTTCGTACTACTTTCCTGAGGGGAATGGAGGAAGGGATTGATCAGGAGAGAAAGCTACATCCTGAAGGTCAAAACATGTAGGGATAAAATCAGAATTGCCTTAAGTGAAACTGAATTACACATCAGAAAGGAACATTACTTAAAACAAGTAATACAAGATTCTCAGCTTGGAAAAGAGACAACTCAGGGGTGATAGGATCTAGGTCTATAAAATCATGATTGGTGGGGAGAAAGTAAATAAGGAAGTATTAGTTACTCCTTATAACACAAGAATTAGGGACTACCAAATGAAATTAATAGGCAACAGGTTTAAAACGAACAAAAGGAAGTATTTCTTTATACAGTGAACAGTCAATTGGTAGAAATCTTTGCCAGAGGATGTTGTGAAGACCAAGATGTAATAGGATTCAGCAAAGTACTAGATAAGTTCATGGAGCATAGGTCCATTCAATGGCTATCAGTGAGGATGGGCAGGGATGCAAAACCATGCTCTGAAGTGTCCCTAATCTCTATTTGCCAGAAACTTGGAATGGACAACAGATGATTTGATGATTACCTGTTCTGTTCATTCATGGAATCATAGAATCTTAGGTTTGGAAGGGACCTCATGAGGTAATCTAGTTCAACCCCCTGCTTAAAGCAGGACCACTCCCACTAAATCATCCTGGCCAGGGTTTTGTCTAACTGGGCCTTAAATGTTTTCAGAGATGGAGATTCTACCACCTCCCTAGGTGACCCATTCTAATCCTTCACCACCCTCCTAGTGAGAAATTTTTTTCTAATATCCAACCTCGACCTCCCCAGCTGCAACTTGAAACCATTGCTCCTTGTTCTGTCCTCTGTTACTACTGAGAATGGCTTAGCTCCCTCCTCCTCGGAGCACCCCTTCAAGTAGTTGAAGGTTGCTATCAAATCCCCCCTCAGTCTTCTCTTCTGTAGACTAAATAAACCTAGTTCCTTCAGTCTCTCCTCATAAGTCATGTGCCCCAGAACCCTAATCATTTTCATTGCCCTCTGCTGGACTCTTTCTAATTTGTCCACATCCTTTCTGTAGTGGGGAGCCCAACACTGGACACAGTATTCCAGATGCAGCCTGACCAGTGTCGAATAGAGGGGAATTATCACATCCCTCGATCTGCTGGCAACACTCCTACTGATGTAGTCCAATATACCATTGGCCTTTTTGGTAACAAGGACACACTGTTGGCTCATATCCAGCTTCTCATCCACCATAACTCCCAGGTCCTTTTCTACAGAGCTGCTACTTAGCCGATCGGTCCCCAGCCTGTAGCAGTGCATGGGATTTTTCCATCCTAAATGCAGGACTTTGCACTCTGAAGCACCTGGCATTGGCCACTGTCAGAAGACAAGATACAGGGCTAGATGGCCCATTGGTCTGACCCAAACATGTTCTTTAGACGTATAAATAAAAGAGAACAAAAGAGAAGATGTGGAGTCACTATGCAACGAGGAAGAAGAAGAGATTAAGAGTAATCTTGGTATGGCCCAAAAAACTACCAATGCTTTGCCTCAGTTTTCAGTAAGGATAAAAATGTAGCACATGGGCGTAAAGGCAGGATAGTTATTGGGAATGAATTAATAGAAATGGAAATAACCACATCCAAGATGGAAAGAAAGCTCAAAGAGTTGAACCCACTCAAATCAGGGGATCAGATAATCTCCATTCAGAGTACTGAGTGAGCTGGTATATAAAATTGCAAATCCAATAACAAGGATTTTTAATCTATCAAATTGGGTGAAATGATTGGAAAGTAGCATAGACCTGTTAGTCTGACGTCAGTAGTATGCAGAGCTTTAGAACAAATTTCAAAGGAAAGAATTACTAAAGATATGTAATTAAATGGAAAAGGGGATGAAACGCAGCATGAGTTTACAAAGGTAATTCATCCCAGAGTAGCCTGATACCTGTTTTCGATCAGCTGCCTGATTTCTTTGATAAGGTAAATGCAGTAGATCCAGTCTATCTGGACCTCATTAAAGCATTTTGCACAGTACATCCTGGGGAATTATTACGTAAGGAGGAGAAGATGGAAATAGGTATAGAAATTGTAAGGTGAGGAAGGAAATGACAGAAGGGGCTATGATAATGGATTATGCTGATAGAGCAGTTTTGCTGAAGGGAGGTAACCAATGAAGTTCTTGAAGGATTGGTCTTGAGACCAACCCTTTAAAATATTTTCATTAATGACGTTGGATCAAAAAGTAGATGTGTGTTAATGACATTTACCGATGACATGCAGCTGGGTTAGCATTGTCAATGCAGAAGAGGGTTGTAGTGTTACACAGAAAGAACAGGATGACCTTGAGGACTGGAAAAATAAAAAGAAGATGAAATTTAATAGCAAAAAGTGATGTTGTGCATTTAGGGACTAATAAAAAATTCTTTTGTAAGTGGGAGTTCTTCAGCTGAAAACAACAAAGGAAGGGAAAGACCTGAGTGTGTGTATTGATCACACAATGACCACAACTCACAAATGTGATGCAGCTAGGAAGCGAGATATTTCCAGTAGTGATAGTGAAGTGTTAATACTGTTGTACAATGCAGTGATAATACCTCATCTGGAATATTATGTGCAATTCTTGAAACTGGAACAGGTGCAGAGAAGGGCTATTACGATTGTCACATGACTGGAGAACCTATCCTACTAGAGGAGATGAAAAGAGACAGGCCTCTGTAGCCTAGCAAAATGAAGGCTGAGGGTGGATATTATTGCACTCTATAAATACATCAGGGGGGTAAAGAACAGGGAGGTCAAATGCTGACACAAGAATAAATGGATATAAATTGCCCTCTTTTAAATGTTGGGTGGAAATTAGAAGGTTTGACCATCAGAGGAACGAAGTTCTGGAGCAGCCTCCTAATAGGAGTAATGGGGCAAGCACCCTAACTAGTTTACAATGGACTTTGATAAATGTATTAACAGGGTTAATATCACGAGGTTTCCTGCTATAGCAGGGGACTAGACTTGATCATCTACCTGGTCCCTTCCAGTTCTATGTTCCTTTCATACTTCTCTCCCCACATCCCATTCTGGGGGTCGTAGTCTCTTGGGCTGCTCTTGCCATGTTATGCTCTGGAATCCTCCCCTTTAGAACCAGCTTCCTGTGGGCACACTAGAGTCCCAGTTACTTGACCTTCAGGTATGTAGTAAATGGAGTCATCTCTTGGCTTAGGCCTTTTACATCTTCATTATTTGTGCAGCAGAGTTTTATTGTCTCTATTTCTTGAGACATTTTGATCTAGTTTTGGGTGCTGAGCTAATGGACTCCATTTTTAAATCAGTAAATTAACTTCAGTCCTCTACAGAGAGAAATTGACTCGTGCAGCCCTCTCCTGCCAACGCAGCAGCTTGGACGGGACCCCTGCCTCCTGAACTCTGCTTTCTGTCTAATGAGAGTTTGCAGTTAGGCTTCACAGGTTTCTCATGGTTTTCATTATAGCAGGAAAAAAGCAACGAGCTGCAGTACAACAAAATGCCGAATCCAAAGGGCATCATGTGCGGAAAGACCCACCAACATACGCAGTAGGTAAGAGATGAATGCAGTTGGGGCGGTTAGTTTTGGGGAATAGTTTTCTATAATCTTGGTCACTTTGTATGGAAGCCATTATTTGGCCCTAATGGCATAGTAGGAATATCTAATGATGATAGGTAGCAGCATGTTGCTCTTTAGCACTTTCTGTCATTAAAACCTGTTCCCTGGTAATGTTCCCTTTCCAAGGCATGGGGAATTAGACTTTGTACTGACAGTGCATGTTCAATGGTGCCCTGGGAGGGAATCATAGAATAATAGGGCTGAAAGGGACCTCATGAGGTCATCTAGTCCAACCCCCTGCTAAAAAGCAGGACCACTCCCACTAAATCACCCCAGCCAGGGTTTTGTCTAACCGGGCCTTAAAAATCTCCAAAGATGGAGATTCTAGCACCTCCTTAGGTAACCCATTCCAATGCTTCACCACCCTCCTAGTGAGAAAGTTTTTCCTAATATCCAACCTCCACCTTCTCAGCTGTAATTTGAAACCATTGCTCATTGTTCTGTCCTCTGCTACCATCGAGAACAGCCTAGCTCCCTCCTCTTTGGAGCACCCCTTCAAGTAGTTGAAGGTTGCTATCAAATCTCCCCTCAGTCTTCTCTTCTGCAGACTAAATAAGCCTGGTTCCTTCAGTCTCTCCTCATAAGCCATGTTCCCCAGCCCCCTAATCATTTTTGTTGCCCTCCGCTGGACTCTTTCTAATTTGTCCACATCCTTTCTGTAGTGGGGAGCCCAAAACTGGACACAGTATTCCAGATGCGGCCTGACCAGTGTCGAATAGAGGGGAATTATCACATCCCTCAATCTGCTGGCAATACTCCTACTGATGCAGCCTAATATGCCATTGGCCTTTTTCACAACAAGGGCACACTGTTGGCTCATATTCATCTTCCCGTCCACCATAACCCCCAGGTCCTTTTCGACAGCGCTGCTGCTTAGCCGATCGGTCCCCAGCCTGTAGCAGTACATGGGATTTTTCCGTCCTAAGTGCAGGACTTTGCACTTGTCTTTGTTGAACTTCATGAGGTTTCTTTCGGCCCAGTGTTCCAATTTGTCCAAGTCTCCCTGGATCGTGTCCCTGCCCTCCAGAGTATCTACCATTCCCCCCAACTTGGTGTCATCCGCAAACTTACTAAGCACGCAGTCTATTCCATCATCAAGATCATTAATGAAGATGTTGAATGGAACCGGCCCCAGGACCGACCCCTGGGGCACTCCACTCGTTACCGGTTGCCAACCAGATATCGAGCCATTGATTCCTACCTGCTGAGCCCGTTGATCTAGCCAGTTTTCGATCCACCTTACGGTCTACTCGTCCAACCCATACTTCCTTAACTTGCCGACGAGAGTGCTGTGGGAAACCGTATCAAAAGCCTTGCTAAAGTCAAGGTATACCACGTCAACGGCTCTTCCCGCATCCACAAATCCAATCATCTCATCATAGAAGGAAATCAGGTTGGTCAGGCATGATTTGCCCTTGGTGAATCCATGTTGACTGTTCCTGATCACTCTATTTTCCTCCAAGTGTTTCAGGATGGATTCTTTGAGGACCTGCTCCATGATTTTCCCAGGGATTGAGGTGAGGCTGACAGGTCTGTAGTTCCCCGGATCCTCCTTTTTCCCTTTCTTGAAGATAGGTACTATATTTGCCTTTTTCCAATCCTCTGGGACCTCCCCCGTTCTCCACGAGTTCTCAGCGGCTCTGCAATCACTTCCCCCAACTCCCTCAGCACCCTCGGATGCAGTTCATCCGGCCCCATGGACTTGTGCACATCCAATTTCTTTAAGTGTTCCCTAACCTGACTTTCCATCACCGAGGGACGCTCTTTTCTTCATTCCACATTATCCCATGTAGTAGCCTGGGAGCTGGCCCTCCCTGTGAAGACTGAAGTAAAAAAGCATTGAGTACTTCAGCCTTTTCCGCATCAGGTTTTGAATTGTGCAGAAATACATCAAGCTGGTTTCAGCCTAGAAGACAGCAACATACGCATCTTTCTTTCACGCGGCAGACTACAGCATTTCTAAGAAAAGTGATAAAGGCATCGCTACGAATCACCTCGCACCATGGCCTGATAGCTAGAGGCTAAAGCAGCCTTCTCTGCATCCACACAATGTTGGAACATCCAACATTCAGCCTTGTTGCAATCAATGGAGAGACTGGTGGACAGTCTATTACACCCACTCATCTCCCAGCTTCTATTCAGAGGGCTTTATGATTCATACAAGTTCCCCCTGCCTGCCTCTTGGAAGCACCTTTCAGAGTTACAGATAAGGAGAAACAGAAATAGAGTACATTGCCCTAAGGATTCCAGTTCAGGCTGGTGAGATACTTTCTTTCTCTGAACCCATTTTCAGGCCTTGTAATGCTCGGAGCTGAAATTTCTAGGCCAGGGACTAGAGACTATGCCTGTCAATATGCTTTTCTTTGCCTGTTGTGTGGCATGGGCCTCTGGAGCAATTCTGTGTTTGCCCCTTCAGTCCCCTTCCTAATTTCCTGTGACAGTGATTCAGGGAGGGGAGGAGATCACACAATATTCAGATTTAGTTAGGAGAGTGCGAAATCTGTCCCTGAGCAATGCAATCATAAAGAAAAGCCATTCTGCCAAAGAAAAAGAGATTACTGAAAGTAGTAAAAAGGATGTGTAACCAGGATTTATGAGATAAAATGAATGAAGAGACATTTTAAATTGCATGTCAGGATCAACTCTTGCAGTGATATGCCAAAAACACTAAAAATGTATGATAAAAAACAGTCTTGAAGCGGACAGGTGGTGGAAGCATTTGACCAGAGTTCTCTCTTATATTCATTCTGCACACTTCAGGGAAAACCTGTGCTGTGGTTCATTTTGTTTTGTTTTTCCTCCTCTTCTGCCTCAATTCCTGTGTTCTTACAGGCAGTGTGGAGGAACAGTGGTATTTGGAGATCCTAGATAAAGGCAGAGTGACTTGTCCAACATGCAGAGCGGTGGTCAGGAAGACTGTAGAGGGACTGAAGAAACACATGGCAAACTGCAGACAGGTGAGGACAGAATAGTACCATTTCCCATTCCCTTCTTCCCTAGTTTAATGACTGCAGTACCTGCCAGGGGTACACAACCTTCAGACCAACCAGAACCACACTGTTTCCTTCTATTGCATTAATGTCTGAAGTATCCATTTGCCTGTCTGTAAATCAGTGTTGTCAGCTACTCCTTCCTGACAGTGTTCCTTGTGGTTTTAGGAAAGTTAGCAGAGACGTATCCATTCTCTTTTTCTTACCTATCTCTTTCTCTAGTCTTTATACTTCTATAAAGTCTTTTCATTGACTTCCAATGCATGGTATTTTCTTTCTTCCTGTGCAGTTATCTGACCCACATAAAGTTTTCTCTCTGCTTGCTGCTCCTGTTCTCCTGAAGAGTCACCCAAAAGTGTCTGAGGTTTGTGTTAATGCCGTCTGCACTCTTATTTTACTTGTAGGAGATGTTCACGTGTCATCACTGTGGAAAACAGCTCAGGTCTTTGGCAGGAATGAAATACCACATCATGGCAGACCACAACAACTTGGTAACGTTGATATTGTACGTCTAACAGAAGCCCTGACTTTCCAGGCCAGACAGCCCTTGTTGCTCCCTTGATGCACAAAGAGACTGAACGGTGGTTGTGGCGGTTTGTCAAACATTTTCTACTTTTAAAAATTCAGGTCTTATCTACCCAATTTTTTCCGGAAGACTGGATACCTTGAAAATTAGTATCATTATTATGGCAGAAATGCTAGAGAAGTGACACCTGATAAAAATAGGAAGGCCTTTCTGTTCTGACTTTTTAAAACATTCTGCTGGGTATTTGTTATTAATACTTATCAAATGTCCTGTAAAAAAGTCAAAAGAAATTATCTGATTATTAAAGACTCTGTGCCTCTCACTGCTTCACTAAAGGGCTGGGAGAGCTTGCAAAATACATATCAGAGTCGTCAAGCAATTACAGAGCAGACTAGATTTGAGATCCTGACATTTTCAAAGTAAAAAGCAAGCAGAAAACACCTTTCAGACCTCCTTTATCCTGCATAAAGGTACACAAAGAGCATCCCCTTTAGTCACCATTAAGAAGACACTCTCTCTAGATCTGGCACTGAAGAGTGAGAACCTTTGTGAGATGTCACTCAGAAGTATGGGGGAGAATTTCTAGCCTTGGTGAATTTATTATTCATTGCTTTTTTATATGGTGCTTTTCATCATGGTATATAATAGAATAAATAACTGATGCAGAGCTGCCCATCTGTGCTGCAGACTTTGCCAACAAAATCCCTGAGGACAGCACTGAAGCTAACGAGAATTGCATCACTTTCGTGCTGCTGCTGCCTGAAAAGCTCTGAGCAGCAGCTGAGGCAACACTAATTATTCACAAGGCAGCATGCGACACAGTGGAAGAAAAGGGAGAGGGGAAATGCAGGCTTGTAGAACAGTGGATTTCAAATGTTTTTCCTCGGGGGCCCAGTTGAAAACAAATCATTTATGTCTGTGACCCAGCAATTACATCTTTCAGCAATGCATTCCAGTCTTTTAGCAGCAGCAGCAGGGGGTACCGCGCCCCGGTAACTGAGGCTCTGAGACCCAGCACTGATGTAGAGTAACAGAGGCCTCCCCTTCCCTTTACATCACAGGAAGGGAACAATAGAAGGAGAACGCACCTCCTCTCCAGAGGGCAGAGGGAGCTGAGCAGCTTCAAATGCATCAGACTGATACAAGCAATGGAGCCCCCCAGTCAGAGTCCAGGGCTAACACCCCTCTAAGAATCTCAGTACCTTTCTCTCTCCAGCAGGCATAGGTTGGCTGGGCTTCTCATCAGGGCTTTCTCCTGAAAAAAAGAGTGTTCAGTTGGATGTTGAAAGTATCACCTGGGAAATAGTTGTCACCCCACTGAGTTGAATGGAACAGCTCATTCCTCTTAAGAGATATTCAGCTGTCTGCAGACACAAGCAGAGATCATTGGATCACTTTTGGAAGGTTTCCTGCACAGCCATAGATTTAGAAAGAGCTTATATTATCGAGATGGATTGTGGAACACATTCCCAGAGTGTAGCCCTGTGCTCACTTTTGTTCTCTCTGCTTTGCTTTTAGCCAGTGGTGAAGGATGGAGGTGAATTAGATGAGCAGTGTGAACGAGGCCGCCTCCGGAAGGTGCTGAAGCGAATGGGAAAGCTAAAGTGTATGAGGGAGGTGAGCTGCAGAATCTCGTGTCCCAAACAAAGCTGGAGCCTCTGCCAGAATTGTAAAGCAGTGCACAATGTCTGCTGGATAACATTTACAAAAGCTAGTCAGTGGGACTTGTGCCAAAGTTTTAGTTATGGTTTTACACCAATGTGCCTCTTCAGAGGAACCTAATGCATTTAGGTAACTGAGTGGACTGGGCCCGCTGCTCTGAACAGGCCCTCTCCACAGCCTGAGGGCAAGTGGTCTCCGTTCAGCATGGGGTGGGGGGTTCGGGGGTGAAGCAGCCTCAACTATGCTGAACAGGCTCTCTGCAGGGCCCTGCCCCTGGAAAGCAGGATCCAGCCAGATGCTGGCCCGCTCTCCACCCCTTGGGGCAAGGCTCCAGCCAGGGGCAGAGCAGGCAGGAACACTGCTCTGCATCAGGAGGAGGGGGACCTCTGGCCCCGCGGCCAAATGCCATGAGCAGTGAGAGGAGCTGCTGGCCCCTCCCTTCTGCAGCATGTAGCCAGGGCAGGAGAGGAGGAGGGAAATTTAAATTCCTTTGTCTCCTCCAGCCCAGCAGCATGGTCAGAGGTGGCAGCTCCTCTGGAGTGAGCCTAGGCCCCACTGGGAAAGGGAGAGGGGGATGGGTAGCTGGGCAAGAGGAGGGGCTTTGAGGGAGCTGGGACAGAGCCAGACCATGGGCTCCAGAAGGCAACCATGGTGTGGAGCTGGGCTGCAGCGTGGGGCCATACGGGTGTGCCACTGGGGAAACTGAAGCTGGGGCTGGGGGGGGGGGGGGGGGGGGGCCGGGTTACGGGGGGGGGGGTGGCAGGCACAGGCCCTTTGGCCTGGGGGGGAGGGGATGCTGGGGGTGGAGCCAGGCTCAGGGCCTGTGCCCCAAATCTTTTTTTTAGGGAGCAAGGCTCTTGCCTGGCCCACTCCCTCCCAGCACTGTGTTCCCCCCCGCCCCCCCAGCGCCGGGATCCGCAGCTGTCCCACCCCGACAACAGTCTGGGCTGTGTGGTGGGAGGGTGGAGGTGCAGGATGGTTCCCTGAAACTGGGCAGCCTTGTCCAGGGCCCCTCTAATCCGGCCCTGGTGCAGGACACCTATTGTGCCCAAACCCTGTGCTGGCAGATTTTGTTACTTTGGCTGTTCTGACAGAAACACAGTAACAGAATCTGCTGGCATATTGTTTTTGGCACTGCACTGGCCTGGTGGGGCCCCCCCCCCCGGTAGCCTGGCAGCAACTATCTGGCCTCTGGGGCTGTCACCTTTGCCTTCCTCTGTGCCTTGTGCCCCCCCCTCGCCCTTTGCATCCTCTGAAGAGGAGGGGCTGTATGTGGAAGAGGAAAAGGGCTTGAGGCAAATGTGACTTGCCCCTGGGCACCAGATAGCCTCAGCACACCACTGCCACCCGCTGCCAGCAGAGTAGCATGGGGCCCACACAGCTGCCAGCACAGGGGAGGAGGAGGAGGGGCTGTGTTCCCTCTAAGCTGCGCGAGTGTGTGGCCGCGCAGCAGCTGTCGCAACCCCCACGCAGCACAGCAGCCCTTGCCGCTCCCTCCAGACCCCCGGGGCTGTGGCTTTGCCGCGGCAGACCCGGCCTGCGCCCAGCCTCTGGGCTGGCCCCTCTCGCCCCCAGGGAGAAACAGGCAGGCTCAGGGCCGGGGCAGGTGCACGGGCCTGCCCCATGCGGCCAGGGCAGCAGGGTGGCCACGGCCGGGGCGGGCTCCCAGGCTCCCACCCGCCAGCCGCCTCGACTTTGCTCCGCCCCACCGGTGGCCTCCCAGGGCTGCAGTCGGGTCCCCCCTGCCAGCAGCCACAGCTTCTTTCTTTCTTTCTTTCTTTCTTTCTTTCTTTCTTTCTTTCTTTCTTTCTTTCTTTAAAAAATCTTTTAAAAAATTAATTTTAAATAAAAACCTTTCTAAAAATTAAATTTCAATTCAAAATTCATTCAAATTCAATTAATTAAACACAATTAATTAATTCTATTTACAATCACTTAAACTTCAATTAATGCCTATAATTTCTGTCGTGTGAGTTTACACAAAAATTTTATTCAGAAATGTTTTGCACATGGCTTGAAAATTTTGCACACAAGCCGCCAAACCTTAGAGGGAACATTGATGAGGGGCCCCACTGGCCAATTGGCTCAGGGACACACTTTGGCCCCGTCAAGTGTCCTGTCCTCCAATGCGGCCCCTCATATCAAATGAGTTTGAAGCCCCTGGTCTAGATGGTACTAGGTCCTGCCATGCGTAGAGCCCTGCGCGGATACAAAAATGTAGATCTGGATCCGATCCGCATCTGCTCAATGTCAGTCTCTATCTGATCTGCGAGCCGCATGCCATGTTTTGTGTGTATCCATAACCACATCCACAACCGAGCTTGTGCTCACAATCAGCATTTTAGGTTTTGATTGGCTCATTCCCCACATGGGTCCCGCCCCCTTTTCCCTTTTCTTGTTTCCAGTTTGCACACTGTGCTGTCAATCAGATTTCCTTGGCCACCAATTAAATCTCTGACTGACAGCATGGCACTGCAAAAAAGAAAAAAGTGGCCAGGGAAGGCCTGGAGAATGAGCCAATCAGTGGTCAGCATGCTGACTGACTGACACAGTGAGCGGTGGTCTCCAAGCCTCCTCCTTCTGTGATTGAGACTCTGATTGGCTGGCAAACTACAGTTCCCTTGTGTGCTGCTGCTGCTGCAGATGATAGCAGCAGCTGCAGGGATCAATCATAAAACTAGAATCCACGTCCGCAAGCCAATCTGCACCAATGGGGATGTGGATATCCGCGGATCTGAAGCGGATACACGTGGATTTGCAGGGCTGTAGCCAGAAGTGCAGGGGACTGGACTCGATGACCTCTCATGGTCCCTTCCAGTTCTTTGATTCTATGACTGAATGAGCCATATAGGCTGATAGCCTCCTCTTGCTTCTGTAAGCGGTGTGTCTGCTTAAGGGCTGAGAGGAAATTGGCAGGAGACAGTGGACGCAAGCTTTTGTCACTGCTTCCGAAGCTGTACCTGCTCTAGAGAAAGAAGGTTTCAATCTACAAGGCCTCTATCTGGCACTAGTCATGCATTGAGTTCACAACAGGCTGGGAGGAGATAAACATCTAATATTTGTACTGTTATTGTGTCCACACCTCAGAGTCTGTATTTTGTGTTACTAATTTTATCTCCAAAAAGATAGAACAGAAATTTAAAACAAAACAGTAAAACCCAGAGAAGGACAACAGAAAAGATTTGGTAACTGTTTATAGTAGGGCTGAAAGAAGGGTGCTACCCAAGAAGAAATTAAAGATTCAGGCCAGATTCTTTGATATCCTTCTTGGAAGGTGCAGTATATTGTGGCTTTATTTCACCTTTGCACACTCTGAATTCTGCATCTGTCTTGAGTCTACATCTGTCTGCTGCCTACAGGGGTCAGCAACCCAGAAGATAAGGAGAGCCATTTAAAAAAATTCCTTCAATAGACAAGCATTTTGAGAGTTGCAGTGGGTATAGCCTCTTGGTGGGGAGTGCGGGGAGCTGGGACTGGCGCCTCCCACAATGTCACCTGGCAGGGGTTGGGGGAGCCTGGAACCAGGAGCAGGCCGCCTTCAGGTGGGGTAGTGGTGGGGGGCCTGGAGCCAGGAGTGGGCCACCTGCAGGACCG
>ML688333.1:740363-785199 GCA_007922175.1 Pelusios castaneus | reverse complement strand
GAAAATCTCTTAGTCTATAAGGTGCCACAGGACTCTCGTTGTTTTTTGCTGTACACAGACTAACACAGCTACCCCCCTGGAAATTTGTGGAGATTGGAAGCCTGACATAGGGGCAGTAAAAATGGAATAGGATCGGAATCTAAAACAGGGAAAGAATAAGTTAAAAATTACTTGGACAAATTAGGTGTCTTCAAGTCACCAGGGCCTGATGATATGCACCCAAGAATATTCAAGGAGCTGACTCGGGAGATATTTGATCCGTTGGCTATTATCTTAGAAAAGTCACGGAAGACTGGAGAGATCCCAAATGATTGGAAAAGAGCAAATATTGTGCCCATCTATAAAAATGGAAATAAGGACAATCCAGGGAATTATAGACCAGTCAACTTAACCTCTGTACCAGGAAAAATAATGAAGGAATCAATTAACAAACATCTAGAAGAGAATAAGATGTTAAGTGACAGTCAGCATGGATTTGTCAAGAATAAATCATATCAACCCAACCTGATAGCTGTCTATGACAGGGTAACAAGCCTTGTGGATAGATGGGAAGCAGTAGATGTGGTATATCTAGACTTTATTAAGCCTTTTGATACGGTCTCGCGTCACCTTCTCATTAACAAGCTAGGGAAGTACAACCTGGATGGAGCTACTAATAGATGGGTGCAAAACTGGTTGGATAACTGCTCCCAGAGAGTAGTTATCAGTGGTTCACAGTCATGTTGGACGGGCCTAATGAGTGGAGTCCTGCAGGGATCAGTTCTGGGTCCGGTTCTGTGCAATAGTTTCATCAATGACTTAGATGATGGCATAGAGAGTACACGTAAAGGTTGTGGATAATACCAAGCTGGGAGGGGTTGAAAGTGCTTTGGAGAATAGGATCACAATTTAAAATGATTTGGACAAACTGGTCTGAGGTAATTTAAAAAGGAAATTCAATAAAGTCAAGTTCAAAGTTCTCCACGTAGGAAAGAACAATCAATTGCACACATACAAATGGGCAATGACTGCATTGGAAGGAGTACTGCAGAAAGGGATCTGGGTGTCACAGTGTAACCCTGTTGCAAAAAAAGCGAACACCATTCTGGGATGTATTCACAGGAGTACTGTAAGTAAGATGCAAGAAGTAATTCTTCCGCTCTGCTCCGCCCTGATTAGGCCTCACCTGGAGTATTGCATCCAGTTCTCGATGCCTCATTTCAGGAAAGATGTGGACAAATTGGAGAAAGTCCAGAGAAGAGCAACAAAAATGATTAAAGGTCTGGAACACTTGCCTTATGAGGGAAGATTGAAAGAGCTGGCTTTGTTTAGTCTGGAAAAGAGGAGACTGAGAGGGGACATGATAACAGTTTTCAAGTACCTAAAAGGTTGTTAGGAGGAGGGAGAAAAATTGTTCTCCTTAACCGCCGATGATAGGACAAGAAGCAATGGACTTAAATTATGGCAAGGGAGGTTTAGGTTGGATATTAGGAAAAAATTCCTAACTGTCAGGGTGATTAACCACTGGAATAAGTTGCGTAGGCAGGTTGTGGAATTTCCATCATTGGAGGTTTTTAAGAGCGGGTTAGACAAACATCTGTCAGGGATGACTTCAGAGGGTACTTGGTCCTGCCATGAGTGCAGGGGACTGGACTCGATGATCTCTCATGGTCACTTCCAGTTTCTATGATTCGATGTCCCAGAGTGCCTAGTGCCTCCTCCTTCATCCACTGCCTCCAAGGATGAACACTCCAGCATTATGAATGCACTGTGGGAAAACTCGACTGCTCCCTTTTCCTAACCATGGCAGTGCTAATTGATGGGACACAGGTTTCCCTGAGGAACATATGAGTACCTAAACTGCAGAATTAGCTCCTTTGGTTACAGACTCAGTAGAATGGCTGTAGTTTGAGAAGACTTTATACTGAACTGCCATCTAATCTGCAAATTGGGTTTTCCAGCTCTTGCCTGAGTCCCAGTGGTAGGGGAATGCCCATGTGCAGCTGTTTGGAGGATAATTAGAACTCCAGGCTCCAGGACTGTCATTACTAAAATGAAACTGTGCAGTTGGGGTGCTCAATGCAGGTGGTTTTGGGTTTGGTTTATTTATTTATTTCTGTCTGTTTTGAAGTTTGAGATAACATATATGTTTCAGGGGAGAAACACACCCCCTCCAGCCTGGCTGCTGTGAGCTGCAGAGTGGTGAAGTGCATCTTTGTGGTTTGGGGTGCAGTGAGTTCCAGAATAGCTGGAATCCTTTATTCCTATCCCCACTGCACCGTGGGGATGTTTAGGATCTGCCTCCCGCAGACCACCCTCACAGTGCACGCTGCCCAGGCACCTCTGCACATGCAGTTCCACGGAGGGCAGAGAAGGAGTGGGTGGTGGTGGGAGCAGGGGGCAGAGAGCAGAATGGGATCTAGGTGGTTGTCCTGCAGGGAGAGGAAGCAGTAAAGCTCCTGGCTCAGCATGGCCCCCAATATCTTGGCAGCTGGAAGCAACCTCTCGCTTCCCAGCTTTGCTCCCAGCTCCAGGCAAGCCCTGTGCAATAACGTGGAGGAGCTAAAGCTACCATTGCAGGGGGCTGGAGGGAGGTTTTGGGACAGGCTCCCATTCACTGCCCTGACAGTGCACACTGCTTGAGCTCACCTGCACATGCAATTCCCGGGAGAGCAGAGTGGGGACAGAGCAGCTAGCCCTAAAGGGAGAGGGGGTGGCTTGGATTTTGGAAGTCATTTTGGGACTTTCAGAGCTGAGTCAAGCCAGGACACATAGGAAAGCAATAGTGCTTGGACCTTAGGTTCCAGCTTATCAGGGGCTTGGACCCTCCAGCTCTGCAGGGTCCTGAGCCCCTTAGTTCAAGCCGTAGATTAATACAGTTCACGTGGGGGGGGGGGGGCAAGAGGGGATAGCTTTGAGCCAGGTAGACATACCTTAAGAGTCCAAACAGCAAAGAGATACCGTTTGTCCTTGTTAGGGCTTTTTATTCCCTTCCTCTCTTGTGCTGTGAGCTGCAAACTCAGCTAATAGAAGGAAACAAACAGAGTCCTGGAGCCCTTTTAAAGACTAACAGATTTATTTATCACATGAGCTTTCGGGGGAGAAAATCCCACTTTGTCTCTTCAAAGTGTCTGATGAAGTGGGATTTTCTCCCACAAAAGCTCATGCGATAAATCAATCTGTTAGTCTTTAAAAGTGCTCCAGGACTCTGTTTCTCTGCAATAGATGAACACGGCTCCCCTCTAGACCAGGACTCTGGCTGTTTCTCTGCAATAGACTAACATGGGCCCCCTCTGGATCTTGGCTAATAGAAGGAATTCACCTACATGACTCCTCCTCATGGTGGAGTGGAAGGGGAGCAATCGCCAAAGATTTTGTCCTCTGATACTTCACAATAGTTCATCTGGTGTCAGTGGCAAACACCTTCTGCTGAAGCTCAGCACTTTACTAATGAATGTCTCTGTCCTGTCTGGTGATTTACACAGGCTTATGTAAGGCTTTTTCCCCTAATGGGGGAAGGGTGCCCAAAAAATACCCGGTTCTTTAGATGCAGATGCTGTGGAAGCTCCCAAAACCCCCAGGCAAAGACCACCACTAGCAATGAATTTTTGTTTATTCACTATGTATATGACTTTTATTTATGATTACTGGATACAGGTTACACAGATTACCAGGTTTTGGCAGTGATTAGTAGTACAATAAACACCCAATATATCCACAGGCACTCTAAGCTCCAATTGCCACTTATTGCATACAGATTCAGGATTTTTCATCAGTTATGGCTTTAAGCACATGATATAGAGAATATAACAAACCCCAATACACACAAACCAAAACAATCAAGAACAAAAGCCAATATGTAAGACACAACCACACGGGACCCTTTGTACTATCATATAAGGATCTCATTCACACCCATTGGGTCACGGGGTTCACCTGCGCACCCTTGGCTGCACGCAGGATAAGTCCCAGACCTGATCAATGGTTATCCCCCATTCACACTTCCCCTCCCCCGCAGCAAAGTTATAGCAGCGACGAACGCCTAGCTCAGGGGGTGCCCGTTTATACACTCATACAAGAAGGGGATCCAGTGGGTCATGAGGTTCACTTGTGCACCCTTGCTTTCAAAACCCTTGCGGGCCTTGGGGCGACTGCACACAGGCTGTCTCAGACCTGGTCACCGGTTACTGTTTCCTTGCACACAGTCTTCAACACAAAGTCTTTTATCCTTCTTATCACTTATAAACACAAAACAAACAGGCAGAAATACTAACAAACCATACCCAGTGTAAACCCTACACCTGCCCCAGTTCCTACTTCAGCCCCAAACCCAAAATTGGTGCTGCTATTGTTCATTACCTGAAAGTCTCAGCATAAAGCCGGGCAAAACCTTAAATTTTGTGTTGCTTGAGGGCCGAGCGCTACTCTGAGCCTCTACTTTAGTGACCTTTCCTTTGTTGAAATTGATGTCGGGTTGCTAATCTGAACCTTCCCTCAGCTGGCCAGGCCTCGGTGCTTTACGTCCGGTCCTGTTGTCTGCATCCCACGGAGAGCCGGCAGGGAGTGCCTTTGGGATGATCAGTCCCTCGGGCCAGTTCCAGTGCTAACTGGGACGACTCCGACTTCCCCCCCTCTCTCCTCAAGGCCTCCTTTTATTGCTCAAAACCGCAGTGGTGTGGTATCTGCTGATTCATGCGGTTATCTGCCTGGAGTGTTAGGGACCTTTTAATCTGCCCCTTTTCCAACGGCCGGCCGGCTGCATCCTGTTCAAGAGCTTGCACATGTCAGGTTGTGGCTGCCAAATCAACAGTTGTGGTTTTGCTCGTCTTTAGGCCTTGACTTGATTCTGGGGCCTAGTTTGGACAACTTAATCCTTTAGCCCCCTGACAGCTTATAATACAGATGTTTAAATATTACACTACAGTGCAGGATACAGAAGTTGCAAGTGAAATTAGTGCATGCAGCATTTTGCAAGTAACACTAGTACATTTTTATCATTCTAAAACCTGTTTTAACATTGTGAACGTAGGTAAGCCAGACTGTTTCTACCCATGTATTTGTCAGAACTCAAGTGAAACACAGGGACTGTGGCATGAACTGGCATCTGGTTTACCAGCATCACAGCTTGAATCGGGGTCACCCAAGGAAATTAGTAGGCAGCAGGTTTAAAACATACAGAAGGCAGTGCTTAACACAACCCACAGCCAACCTGTGGAACTTGTTACTGGGATCTTAAGAAGGCCATGAGTATAACTGAATTTAAACAAAGATTAGATCTGTTCATGAAGGACAGGTACATCAGTGGCTATTAGCCAAGCTGGTCAGGGATGCAACCCCTTGCTCTGGATATCCCAAGCCTCTGGCTGCTAGGAGCTGAGATTTGGTGACAGAGATAATTGACCTGTTCACACCCTCTGAAGCATGTGGCACCTAGAGCTGTCACAAGACCAGATACTGGGCTGGATGGATCACTGGTCGGTCTCACTATGTCTGTTCTGACATTTTTACGGCTGTGACATCCAGAAATGTAAACTTGTGACCTAGCCCCACCCTATCTGTCATCCCGCATTTGCTCTCGAGATGTCTGCTCCCACCTGCAGTCAGCCCATGGTGTCTGTGTCCATTGCTCACTTGTTACATTTTCAAACAAGCAGCTTGTTTTCTCCCATTCTGCCCTACATGGCTGACAGGAGCTCCCTCCAAATGTCTGCAAAACTACCTCCTTACCCTTCTCAGAACCCTCCTCAAAACCCCTTTTCTGTGATGCTTACAGAAAAATGGACAACAGTCAGGTGCCCAGACCATACCTGTCATGTGACCAATATTGTTTTCTTGTATTCCACTGTTCTTCTGTGTCTCCATCTGTTTTCTTCTTTTATACTCACCTTGTAAAGCTTTTGGGGCAGTGGGCCATGGTTTTGTTCCATGTTTGTACATCATCTCTGACTAGGGCTCCTGTGCATGATGGTAATTCAACTAATTCATAATAGTGACCCTGTGATAAGTTCCTCCTCTCTGGGGCTTCCTGGCAGTCTTGTCTTGGATGTCCTACTCTAGAAAGCAGCTTGACAGTAATCTGGGTTCCAGACATAAGGTACAGCCCTCCAGCGGTATCTCTAAGGAAGCCTGCCGCTTTTCACAGTGGCCACTCAATGCAGTCTGTTGGGGTAGGTGCATCTCCCCACACCACTCAAATTTGGCCCGGCCTCCTCTCCATCAGGCTTGACAGGTAGTCAGGCCAAATATGAGTGACTGGCATATTGACCTGGCCCACAGTGTCACAGCACCGCTTAGGTTTGGTCCAGCCACTCCTCCATCATGATGGGGAAGCTTCCAGGCCAGTTTTAAGCCTCTGCCCTTCTAGCAGGTTAGAATAGTCCAAAAGAAAAAGTGAGTGTCCCCACAGCCTTCTGCAGGGGAAAAACCAGTAGCCTTAGGTGGAAGGTCTTGGGTCCTTATCTCTTGTGTGTTCAGACAACCCAGGGCTGAGTTCCAGGGCACTGAAAATAAAAGTAAATAGCTCGTCCTCTCTTTCTTCAGAGGGCTCAGGCAACCAGTGCTCTCAAAGTTCACTAACAGATAGCCCCTGTTTCCTGGAGCTCAAAAGCTGCCCCAGCACCGGGCCTGGAGCCAGTATCCTCACTGTAAGGACCCATGGATTATTTGAATCCAGAGAAGCTCTTTAACTCCTTCTTGATTGGGAGACAGGCTGCCCCACTACAACCCTTTCTCTGTGTTGGATCTTGCTGTGTTTTTTAGGAGTATCACCAACGTGCTTTGGAGTATTATAATGTTCTGCATGTGGCGTTGCCCTCAAAAATCTCAGTAGACCCAATATAGCAGCCACTTCCCCAGCAGCATTTGCCATGTGGAGCATCTTGCCCCCTGTGCTCTAGATATTGTGCTTGTTTCCTGGTGAGAACAGTTTGAGGTGTTCACAGAGAGGCCCCTTTCCCAATGGCAGCTGAGACCACTGAAGTCAGCTGCAGTACAGTAGAACTTGTAATCATCAATTTAAATGAAACAAGCACAGAGACAGTTTCCGTACCTTGTCAAATCTTTTTTAAAATGTTCTCTTTATTTTTTTTAGTAGTTTACATTGTGGACAGTACTGTCCTGTGTTTGCTGTCCCTCTCAATCTCTTCCTTTCTCTCTCTCTCTTTTTTTGGTCTGTTCTGCTGCCTGATTATGTACTTCAGATTCAAAATTGATTGACCGGTCAATTTGTGACTCTCTGTTCATAAGTTCTGAGATTCTACTGGACTTTCACCATTCATCATCAGATTTAAAGATGTGAGTGTGGAGGAAGGGTTCTAGTCTCTAGTAACTGTCCCCACCTTTTTCTTTGACAAGTCCAAGTTTGTTAACCTTCATGGCATGATGCAAATCCTATCAGTTTACTCAGCCTGTTAGTAGAATGGCCATCTCTGTAAACAGCTCATTTCTGGCTGGAGTCTCTTTATTTTGCTTCAGATTTGCCCAGAGGTGGAAATTATTTAATTTAATGGAGTCTTAAATCTATCTGCACAGGGTTCTCTTCCCCCATCCCTGTCACAACTGTCTTGTCAAGTTCTGTGTATCCTTTCTTTGCTTTCGCCCTTTTAAGGAAGGGCCACCCCAGAGGAAAAAGCATTTCTGTGCATGGGGAACTGCTTTTTCAATTGTGTCTTGCTGACAGCAGTTTCCCTTCTCTCATTTCAGGGCTGTGAGTCTGTATATGGCAGCGTCTCAGGACTCAAATCTCACCTTGGCACCTGCACCTTGGTTTGTACCATTTCTGTACAGTCTCTTTCACACGTGCACCGCCATTGTTACTGTTCACCGGATGCCTGCACATCTGAGTCATTGGCCTGCTGGATTCCACTCTGTCAATGTTCTTTACTAGTCTTTTCTCCACTGCCTCCCCAAGTATTCATGGATCTGCATCACAAATGTGCTATGAGGCAGTAAGACGGGATGTGCCTGCCTCAGTGACGTGGCTACAGGGGCACCTTTCTCAAACATGCTTCCCATACGGAGACCTGCAAGGTCTCCAGCAATGGTGGCAATTATTCAGGGAGTAGCTGGGGCTGGTTCCAGCCTCAGTGTCTCAGGACACACATGGGTAGCAGTTTGACTGCTGTGGCCAGAGTGCTCACCCCTTGAGATGAGTTAGGGGATTTTATACTCTGTCACCTTGCTGCTGGGTCATATCTGGCCATGACTTGGGTGCAGGGTCTGGGCCTTTCAGCCTCACTGAGTAGGGAGGATGTGGTCTCTGGTGATGTGTTTTCTGTTTTGGTGACAGGGAGACTTTGTGGCTGGGAAATACAAGTGTCACCTGTGCGAGAAGGAATTCATATCAGAGAGCGGGGTCAAGTATCACATCAACTCTGTACATGCTGAGGTGAGAAGAGTGTGGTGCTCTGCTGGGGAAAATGTGCCATGCCTTATCCCATGCTGCCGCCACTCTGTTCGTTTCTCCAACACCTTCTGTATCCTGCAGCATTAACCAGCCCAGTGCAGAATCCAGGATGTGCCCAGGGAACAGAATAGACTCTATCCAGCCGCTGGTACAAATAATGCTGTGCTGGCTAACTGCATTCCCAGATCCCGTTTCTCTGCTAATTCCTGGCCTGGGATGGTTCCAGCAGTGGAACATGACAGGCACCCCCATTGTATCTTCCCCAACACTAACCCTCTACCTTCTGAACCCTCCAGGACTGGTTTGATGTGAATTCAACTAACAAAAAAAGCTTTGAGAAGCTGATGAAAATCCGCCAGAGAGAAGATGAGCAGAGAAAGCAGCAAAAGATGCGTACCACAGCCCGGAGCAGGAAGAAGGGGAATGGGACTGTGTCTGCCAAGAAGCTCCCCAGTGCAGGGACTGAGAGGAGCAGGAGAAGGAGTCAGAGGGGGCATTCCCAGCTGGTGGACTGTGAAAGCAGGAGTGGTGTGAAGGAGGAGGAGGCACCCCCAACTGCTCCGAGAGCAGAAACTCCCCAAACCATCCACAAACGGGCCAGAAGAACTAGCCAGTTCTAGGAAGCCAGGAGCCCAGGTCATGGTGTTGTTCCCGTGGACAGTGGCACTAGCTGTGTATCCATTGTAGTTTATGCCCTAGTTACAGGCTGAGTTCAGGTTGCAATAAAGAAGGAGGGGCACTTTCAAGACTAACACATTTATTTATCACATGAGCTTTTGTGGGTGAAATCCCACTTCCTCAGACGCATGAAATGGAAATTATAGTATGGAGGGGAATAGGTGAATGCAGAGAAGGGTAAGGGTAAGTTTTGATTCAAACAGCGTGGCACACTAGATAAGGTGGGAACTTAAATCAAGATTCCAAAGGGAAACTGCAGAGTTAGAATTCATATGCAAATTTGACACCTTTAAACTAGTTCTGAACTGAGATTTGACTTGGTACTCTCATTGCAAAAGGTGATTTCCCCTCTTTTAACCTTCCCACCTTCTTATCTGTTGTTCCACACTGTTTGAATCAAAACAGCTTGCCTGGTTTGCTGGAAGAATCTGAACTGACCTCGTGACTTACCATTCTCTGCATATATCTATTCCCTTCTGCACTGTAATTTCCATTTCAGCATCTGACGAAGTGGGATTTCACCCAGGAAAGCTCATGCAATAAATACATTTTTTAGTCTTGAAAAGTGCCACAGGACTCCTTGTTTATTTTGCTGAGCTAGACTAACACAGATACCCCTCTGGAACAGGTTACAATAGTTGCTTATTTAGTGGTTTTAAATATTTTAGTCTCCATTACAGCTCTCTGTGTTTATCATCCTCCTTAGGGTTTCTCAGCTTTGGTGACAGCAGCTTTCTTTGATAGAGAGATGTGTCCCTTTATGGGCTCTCTAGGACTGGGTGTGCAGGTCTTGGTTGGGCTAGCGATTTCCTTTGGGGGAGTATGTGCAGATCCTGCAGATGCTCTGCTTGATCACCTGCAGCCCATTGCTTCTTCAAGTGCCTAAAAGGGCCACCGCTGAGGCTCAGATACCTGAAGGCTGTGTCCTCTTATGCCATTACCATAAAGCACTGTCCCTTTACTACACTAATGTCCAACCACAGCGCTGGTCCAACCCCCAGAAGTTTAGGAACCTAGGCCTCACTGACAGTGATAGGAGAGACTGCCAAAAGCAGGAGTGTTTGCAGTGGGCTAATGTAACCTTCATCACCTGCCTCCTTTAAGGCTGAGCACTGATTGTTTGGCCCTTCAAAGTGGGAGAGAGCTCTTCTGGCCTGCAGCTAGGACCCTGGCTTTCCAGAGGCATGTGGCAGCAAACCTGTCTGCCAGCAAACTGCAGACTGAGGATGTATGAGATTAGACAGATTGCCAGTGTTGTTTTAGAGATTCACACTTCATTATAGCCACCACCCACATTAGAAAGGCACTGAACGCCGCTGCCCTGTATTTGCTGCCATGGAGCCTGGGTGGCCTTCCCCAATTTGGTGCCCTCCTTCCCTCTCAAGCCTGAGTAGATGCTGCTTCTCCTTGTAAGAGAGCTCTGCAGGTGCCTTCTCCTTTGAGCTAGCGGTGGCCTGCTCTTGGCATTGTCCCTTTTACTGGACAAGCCTTATTATAATTGGCCTGTCAGGGCAGGAGAGAGTGGTTCCTGTTTACCTGTTGGATTAAGTTTTAATTTAGCTCATGGTGAGTGTTTTGCCATGTTTCAGTTGTACAGCAGAGCCAGCCGAGACCTGTACATACATAACCCCACTGGCAGGCGTAGCCATCCCTCTGTGCTACTGGGCAGGATTTCTGATGTGCAGCCACACCCCCTGACAGTGAAAACTGCCAGATTTGCTGTCTTGTTACCCTCTCTTCTCTCACTCCCCTACCGTTTCCTGTCTCAGCTCGCTGTTTAGTTTGATGCATGAGGATTCAGGTAGCTGTATCCCCTCCATGTCACGCTGAAGTGGAAGCCTCCAACTCAGCCAAAGGTGCTGGTCCTGACATTCACAGTGGGTTCCCTGAGGTGCACAGGGCACAGATGGTTTTTGTTGTGTTTTTGTTTCTAGCAGTTGTCTTTTTTCCCTGTATAATCAGATTGCCTTTGTGGCTGGGGTAGACCCAAGCCCTTCCGCGCCATGGCCATTTTACAGGAGCTGACCCACCTCAGACAAAATAATACCCATGGTGACTGTTGGACACTGTAGGCAGTGGTCCATTCTGATCTAGGTGCAGCAACTGTCATTTATGATGAGACCTGCAGTTACGGATTACATTGCTGAATTAAAGAGGCAAGTATCTGTGCTCCCCTACAGGGGTTGAGAAGTGTGGTCAGAGCTGCAGGATGAGAATCAGAACAAGGTGAGATAAAATATCACCAGTCCAAGGTTGTTTCTTTGATGTGGAGTATCAAAAAGAATCCTAATAATTAAGTTGGTCCATTGCTAGATAGAAATGGTAGAGTTATCAATAATAATGCAGAAAAGACAGACGTGTTCAATAAATATATCTTCATATGGGGAAAAACAAGATGTAGTAATGTTATGTGATAATCGTCTTATCATTTCACTGGTAACTCACGATGATGTTAAACAGCAGCTCCTAAAATCAGACATTTTTAAATCAGCAGATTTAGAAAAATTTTCATCCAAGAGTTTTAAAAGAGTTGACTGAGGAGCTCAAGCATCATAATGTTGATTATTAACATTAATAAAAATGTTATTGTTTAGACCATCCCTGTTTCCTTAACCTGCTCTTAAAAATCTTTCTTAGACAGTTTACTCCAATACTTAACTACCCTGAATGGAATTTTTTCCTAATGCCCAACCCCTGCTGCAATTTAATCCCATTGCTTCTTGGCCTATTCTCAGAGGTTAAAGAGAATGATTTTTCTCCCTCCTCCTTTTATGTAACAGCCTTTTATGTACTTGGAAACTGTTATCATGTCCCCCCTCAGTTGTCTCTTCTCCTGACTAAACAAACCCCGTTTTTTCAATCTTCCCTCATAGGTCATGTTTTCTAGATGTTTACTCCTTTTTGTTGGCTTCTCTGGACCTTCTCCAGTTTGTCCACAATGTGGTACCCAGAAATGGATGTAATAGTCCAAGTGAGGCCTAATCAGCAGAGAGTAGAGCAGAAGAATGACTTCTTGTGCCTTGCTTACAACACTCCTACTAATATATCCGAGAATGATGTTTGCTTTTTTGTACCAGTGTTACACTGTTGACTCATATTTAGCTTGTGGTCCGCTATGACCCCAGATCACTTTCCGCAGTACTCCTTCCTAGCCAGTCATTTTCCATTTTATATGTGTGCATCTGATTGTTCCTTCCTAAGTGGAGTACTTTGCATTTGTTTTTATTGAATTATATCCTATTTACTTCAGACCATTTCTCCAGCTTGTCCAACTTATTTTGTATTTTAATCCTATCCTCTCAAGCACTTACAACTTTTCCCAGCTTGGTATTGTCTGCAAATTTCATAAGTGGCATTCTCAATGCCATTATGTAAATCAATAATTATATTATCTATGAGGACTAACCAGCATGGATTTCTTAAGAACAAAGTCATGCCAAACCAACTGAATTTCCTTCTTTGACAGGGTTATTGGTCTAGTTCAGTGGTTCTCAACATTTTTTCCGTCATGACACACCTGACAGGTGATGTTCCCCTGCGTGACACACACATTCTATCAGTGGCGATGACACTTGGGCTAGGAGTGCTTGGGAGGATGCAGCACTCTGGGACCTGGGTGGGGGTGGAGTCAAGGCAGGGCAGACTGGTGCTCTGGTGGTCTGGCTCGATGGGGCCAGGTTTATTTTTGTGGGGCGGGTGGTGCCCCCCTCTCTCCAGCCCAGGATCTCTGGGTTGCAGATCCTACATCCCTTTACTCATCTGGCCCTGGCTGCTGCCTGTGTTGTGCAGCAGGAGTGGGCTGTTGAGGGCAGCAGAGAGAAGTGGGTGGCAGGAGCTCCAAGCTGAGCTGCCAATTTTCCTTGACACACCTCCCAGCTCTTCACAACACACCTTTGTGTCCTGAGACAGTGGTTGAGAACCGCTGGTCTAGTTCATGGGATGGAAGAAGGAAACATGATGCATGTTAATTTTAGTAAGGTTTTTAACAGCGTCCCACATGACATTCTTCTATGAAAATAGGACAATGTGATCTAGATGAAAATACCATAAGGTGAGTCCACAATTGGTTGAAAGATGGAACCCAAAGCGTGGTTATCAGTTCACTGTCACATGGGAAAGGTATCAAGTGGAGGCAAGAGGGTCAGTCCTCAGTCTGATATTGTTCAATATTTTTATTAATGAGCTGGCTAATAGAGTGAAGAATATGGTTATGAAATTTGCAGATGATTTCAAGTTTGGAGGGGTTATTAGCACTTTGGAGGACCAGGATTAGACTTCAAAATAACCTTGACAAATTAGAGCAGGGTCTCCAACCTTTCACCAGTAGATGGCGCACTGCTCATAGGTTTCAGTGGCAACTGTCCAGAAGTAGATTGTGATTAGAGAATAGATCTGAATTCAACAAGATGAAATTAAGTAGAGAGAAGTGCAAGGAAAAAGGAAATTCTCTGGTTTGGTGATAGTACCGCTGAAAAGAAACTGGGGTTTGTACTGGATCACAAATTAATTATTAATCGACAATGTAATGCAGTTGCCAAAAAAGACTATTATTAACCAGGGGTGGAGTGGGGGTGGTGGAAATCTGTTTATCAGAAGCGTAGTATAGAATACAGGAGGATCAATCCTCCTCTACTGAGCAGTGCTGAAGCCTCGGAGTGCTGTGTCCAATAGTTGCCACACTTTAGGAATCGGACACTTCAGGAAAGATGTGGATAAACTAGACAGAGTCCAGTGGAAAACAACAAAAATGGTAAAATCAAAAATGGCATGTTTAGTCTTGAGCAAAGAAGCTTAATCATAGAATCATAGGGTTAGAAGGGATCTCATGAGCTCATCTAGTCCAACCCCCTGCTAAAAAGCAGAACCACTCCCACTAAATCATCCCAGCTAGGGCATTGTCTAACCAGACATTAAATATCTCCAAAGATGGAGATTCCACCACCTCTCTAGGTAACCCATTCCAATGCTTCACCACCCTCCTTGTGAGGAAGTTTTTCCTAATATCCAATCTTGACCTGCCCAGCTGTAACTTGAAACCATTGCTCCTTGTTCTGTCCTCTGTTAGTGCTGAGAACAGCCTAGCTCCCTCCTCTTTGGAGCACCCCTTCAAGTAGTTGAAGGTTGCTATCAAATCTCCCCTCAGTCTTTTCTTCTGCAGATAAAATAAGCCTAGTTCCTTCAGTCTCTCCTCATAAGTCATGTGCCCCAGCCCCCCTAATCATTTTTGTTGCCCTCTGCTGGACTCTTTCTAATTTGTCCACATCCTTTCTGTAGTGGGGAGCCCAAAACTGGACGCAGTATTCCAGATGCGGCCTCACCAGTGCCGAATAGAGGGGAATTATCACATCCCTCGATCTGCTGCCAATACTCCTACTGATGCAGCCCAATATGCCATTGGCCTTTTTGGCAACAAGAGCACACTGTTGGCTCATATCCAGCTTCCCGTCCACCATAACCCCCAGGTCTTTTTCTACAGCGCTGCTACTTAGCCGATCAGTCCCCAGCCTGTAGCAGTGCATGGGATTTTTCCATCCTAAGTGCAGGACTTTGCACTTGTCCTTATTGAACCTCATGAGATTTCTTTTGGCCCAGTGCTCCAATTTGTCTAAGTCTTCCTGGATCCTGTCCCTGCCCTCCAGTGTGTCTACCATCCCCCCCAGCTTGGTGTCATCCGCGAATTTATGGAGCATGCAATCTATCTCATCATCCAGATCATTAATGAAGATATTGAACAGAACCGACCCCTGGGACACTCCACTTGTTACTAGTTGTCAACTAGACATCAAGCCATTGATTCCTACCCACTGAGCCCAATGATCTAGCCAGTTTTCTATCCACCTTACGGTCCACTCATCCAACCCATACTTCCTTAACTTGCCGACAAGAATGCTGTGGGAAACCGTATCAAAAGCCTTGCTACAGTCTAAGTATATTAAGTTGACGGCTATTCCCACATCCACAAAGCCAGTCATCTCATCATAGAAGGAAATCAGGTTGGTCAGGCACGATTTGCCCTTTGTGAATCCATGCTGACTGTTCCTGATCACTCTATTTTCCTCCAAGTGTTTCAGGATGGATTCTCTGAGGACCTGCTCCATGGTTTTTCCAGGGATTGAGGTGAGGCTGACTGGTCTGTAGTTCCCTGGATCATCTTCTTTCCCTTTCTTGAAGATAGGTACTATATTTGCCTTTTTCCAATAATTTGGGACCTCCCCCATTTGCCACGAGTTTTCAAAGATAATGGCCAGTGGCTCTGATACCACACTGGCCAACTCCCTCAGCATCCTCGGATGCAGTTCATCCGGCCCCATGGACTTGTGCACATCCAATTTCATTAAGTGTTCCCTAACCTGACTTTCCATCACCAAGGGCCGCTCTTCTCTCCATTCTGCGTTACCCCGTGTAGTAGCCTGGGAGCTGGCCCGCCCTGTGAAGACTGAAGTAAAAAAAGCATTGAGTACTTCAGCCTTTTCCGCATCATCCTCCACGAGGATGTCTGCCCCATTCAGTAAGGGATGTACACCATCCCTGATCCTCTTCTTGTTGAGGGCAGGGGAACCTGGTAACAGTCCTTAGATATGTCAAGAGCTGGCGGGGAGGGGCATCTGAGCAGCATCTCCAATTAGCCATAGAACGGGTTAGCTGATGCCCACCCCATATTTAGAGGTGATGCTTTCCCGGGTTTTTTGGCATGTTAAATGTATCAAATTAGTTCTTGGGCAACAATAAAGCAATAATGTTACTTTGTCCAGACACTGCTGCAGCGTGGTTAGACCAGCGGTTCTCAACCACTGTGTCACAACACAAAAGTGTGTTGCATGAACTCAGCCAGTTGCTGACAGTCAAGGAGAGCTGCGGCAGCAGACTGATTTTACACTGCTGGCCCTTTAAGAGCTGAAGCTACAGTGGCGCCCTGCAAGAGCCACTTTTGGAATCAGCTCTTTCATGGGCTCTGGGGCTGCCAATCAAGCAAACCTCCAGCTGCTGAAAAATCCCTTTTACATTGAGATGTCTTTGGCAGCAGGGGAAAAACAGCAGGGCTGTGTGACAGTGAAGGGGATGTGAACCCCTGGGTTAGACAACAGGAAAACAGGGTCAGTTGCCCTGCAGTAGCACCAGAGAAGTTCTATCCCAGCACAGATTTAATGCAGTGATGACCTCATAGAGGTGGTCTTTAGCAACAGAACCCCCACACTTTCTTGGGGTAAAGCTCTCATAGGCTCAGGTGGGAGGACAGGGCTGCTGGGCAACAGGCCCACTAAGAAACTGATGGGTAAGGGCGATATGCTGTGCTGTGCTGGTGGGTGAGGCCTCCCTAACTGCACTGCTCCCATTCCCTATGGAGTCTATTGAACTCCCCAAGACTAAGAATCTCCTTTCTTTTGGACTTTCCTCTTCCTTCAGCCCCCAAACCGCTTCAGACCTTCAGCCATGGGAGGTGTTTGTTCTTCTTCGCGTGCTTGCTTGTATTAATTCCAACTCATTTGTGCGCGCACTGTGTGCACAGATCACTGAAAATTTTTCCCCTAGAATACCCACAGGGTCTGCAGCAAGCTTCCGGATGGCACTCCCACAACACTCTATAGCTCAGCCGACTCTCCCTTCCCCAGTTCCTTCTTACCACCCTGCCGGTTGCTGGAACAGTTGCTTGCTCTTGCAGCTAGCCATTCCCCTTATCTTTGTTCGGGTTTACAGTTTGTTAGTTAAATAGTGTTTGTCATTTTTGTTATTCATAGCTGTAGTTAAGTGGGATGATAGCTAAGTTCTCACTTAGGAGGGCCTATCTACTGCCGCAGGCCTGGAGGTCGGGGCATGCCTGGCTTCAAAGCCTGCCACTCCTGCAAGAAGTTTATGCCCAAAGATGATCCACACCCATCCTGCCTGAGGTGCCCGGGTGAGTCACACTTGCGAGACAAATGCAAAATCTGCAGGAGTTTCATGCCATGCACCCAGAAAGAAAGGGTACAGAGGCTTAAATTCCTCATGATGGCGGAGGCCCTCTGTCCAGCAGAAACCAGGGCCTCTGGCTCCAGCAGAACCGCGTTGCTTCAAAGTGCATCGGTGGCAGGGAGATGTAAAGACTCTGAGGCTATGTCTACACTGAGAAATTTAGGTCGACTTTACTAAGTTGACTTTAAGTCGACCTTATTAAGTCGACTTAGAGAGTCCACACAGGACTCTTAAGTTGACTTAAACCTGGCCTTACTAAGTGGACTTAGACAGTCTACACTAGACTTTCTAAGTCAACTAGTTAGGTCCAGGGGGAGGCAAGGCTCCAACTCATGGAGGCAGCATTAGCCCCTCAATCTCTGGCCATGACCTCGGGCGCTTCGGTGCAGAGCACCCCAGCCTCCATGAGGGAACCGGCATCGAAGACCTCAGCACCGGGCGTGCATGGTTCCACCCCCAAGGAGAGACCTCGGCACCACTCCTACTCGCCGGTGCCGACAAAGAAACTTAAGGCCTCCCCTCACAGGAAGCCGGAGACTCGTCCCCTCCAACTGCAGGAGCAACATGGTGCTCATAGGGTGCAGTCAGGCTCAAGGTCACCGGCGCAGCAGAGCGGGTGAGGGGAGCTGGACATGCCATCCACTCCGGAAACCTTCGAGGCGGTGCGGGACCTGATAGCCATGACGGCACAGAAGTCCCCCGTCTCTCTCTACACGACACCAAGGGGCATGATCCAGTCAAGGGGAAAATCCCCAATGACAGGACCGAAGTCACCCCCACAGCGCTCACCACCTCGACACTGGTCGCCCTCCCCTCTGGCTCGGCACCGGTCTGTTTTGAGGCAGGGGATAGAAACAGGACCTCAACACCACTCCAGAGGAGGGAGAGCCAATAGACACGGAGCTGCAGACATCCCAGGAGCCGGAAGGGGACCACAAGACATCATTCTCATCCCCGGGAGAGGCCTTGATGGAGCCATCCCTAGCAATCCCACCAATGTAGAGCAGGTCCCTCAGGAGTGTCAAGGGAAAGGGTTCTATTCAAGATACTTTTTAATTCCCAAGGTGAAGGGAGGTCTCAGGCCAATACTAGATCTTTGGGGCCTCAACAAATTTATAAGAAAGGGGAAGTTCCGTATGATCTCCCTAGCCTCAATCATCCCATCTATGGATCCAGGGGACTGGTATGCTGCCCTCGACCTCAGAGAGACATACTTCATATTTCAATCTTCTCTCCTCACAGAAGATTCCTCAGGTTTGTGGCAGGATTGAACCACTTCCAATTTACATCCCTCCCATTTGGTCTGTCAGCAGCCCCCACGGTTTTCACCAAATGTATGGCGGTGGTGGCTGCTTTCCTCAGGAGACACGGCATCCACTTGTATCCATACCTGGACAACTGGCTCCTGAAGGGTCGCTCCAGAGACCAAGTCGAGACCCAAGTTCAGTTTATAAAAAAGGTATTCACTCGCCTAGGTCTCCTATTGAACAAGTCAAAATCAACACTGACACCAGTTCAAAAGATTGAGTTTATTGGAGCAACCATAGACGCCACCCAAAGCAAAGCCTTCCTTCCAGAGGCACGATTCAATTTCATGCAAGACATCATAAGGTCCCTAAGCGAATTCCCAACCACGACAGCGAGGAAATGCCTCAACCTGCTGATCCCCATGGCATCTTGCATCTACATAGTCCAGTGCACCAGGCTCCGCCTCAGGCCACTCCAGCTGTGGCCCCCCTCAGTATTTCGCCCACACAGAGACAATCTGGACAAAGCGGTTTCACTCCTGCCCCCGGTGATCCACTTGCTGCAGTGATGGTCGGACTGGGCCCAGGTAATGTCAGGTGTCCCATTCTCGAGGCCCGACCAGACTGCAACGCTAGTGTCAGATGCTTCACAGCTTGGTTGGGGCGCACACCTGGGCAGCTTGCGGACTCAGTGCCTCTGGTCAAAAGAGGAACTAAAGACGCACATAAATGTGCGGGAACTAAGGGCAATACGCCTAGCCTGCAACCGCATTCCAGGCACAGATCCAAGGCCGCCACATAGCTGTGCTAACGGACAACGCCGCAGCAGTCTTTTACCTCAACTGCCAAGGGGGGCTCGCTCCTCCAGGCTGTGCAGAGAGGCAATGAACCTGTGGGAGGAGTGCATAGCCCATGTAATACACCCGGAAGCTTCACATCTCCTGGGTGCCCCGAACATGCTAACAGACCGCCTCAGCCGGGTGTTTGCAGCCCAGAAGTGGGCCATCAAGGCAGAGATCCTCTGGGGGATCTTCCAGAGGTGGGGTTTTCCCCGTCTGGACCTGTTTGCTACGAAAGAGAACAGGAAGTGCTCTGGGGCACAGCCCGGGGGTCCCTCTCGGACGCCTTCCCCCCTGAGCTGGAGCTCAGACCTCCTGTACACCTTCCTTCCCTTTCCTCTGATCCACAAGGTCCTCCTGAAAGTAAAAAGGGACAGACCGTCAATCATACTGATTGCCCCCGCATGGCCAAGGCAGCACTGGTTCCCATCGCTAGCACAACTGTCAGTGAACCCCCCGATCCCATTGCCTGCCTGCCCAGACCTGAGCTCCCAGTCCCATGGGAAGCTCCTCCATCCCAACCTAGAGTCCTTGCATTTGACAGCTTGGAACCTCTGTGGTTGAGTGAGAAAGAAAGAGTCTGCTCAGACCAGGTCAGGAAGATCCTCCTTGAAAGCAGAAAGCCATCCACAAAGAAGGCATATATGGCCAAATGGTTCCGTTTTTCCAGATGGTCCTCAGAGAGGGGGTGTGGTGCCATGGAGGCCCAAATTCCATTCATTCTGGATTACCTCCTCCACCGGAAGCAGTTAGGATTAGCTGTAACTTCGTTAAAGGTGCACCTAGCGGCCATCTCGGCTTTGCATAGGGGGAGGGGGAAGTCCATTTTCTCGCATCCTGTAGTGTTGCACTTCCTAAAAGGTTTACCCCCAACACGTGACCCAGTGCCACCTTGGGACCTGAACCTGGTGCTTTCGAAATTGATGGGCCCCCCTTCGAGCCGATGGGGTCCTGCTTGATGCTATACCAATCGTGGAAGGTAGCGTTTCTGGTGGCAGTTACTTCAGCCCGTAGGGTATCGGAGTTGAAGGCTTTAACCTCAGAACCCCCGTGCACAATCTTCCATAAGGATAAAGTCCAGCTGCGACACCCCCCACCCCTGCTTTCCTTCCCAAGGTAGTTTCTAGTTTCCGTTGCGGCCAGGAAATATTTCTCCTAGTTTTTTTTCCCAAAGCCGCATGCCAATGAGGAGAGAGCACTACACACACTAGACGTATGGAGGGCGCTAGCTTTCTGCATAGACAGGACCAAGCCCTTCAGGAAAACCCCTCAATTGTTTGTGGCCATAGTGGAAAGAATGAGGGGCGAGCCTATCTCTTGACCAGAGGATCTCCTCTTGGATTTCCTCCTGCATTAAGGCATGCTACGACCTAGCGAGCCGCCCAGCTCCAGCAGTCAGGGTGCATTCGCCAAGAGGACACGCCTCATCTGTCGCATTTTTATCACGTCCTGCTCTTCGAGATCTGCAGGGCTGCTACATGCTCCTCAATAGATACTTTCACTGCACACTACGCGATCAGCCAACAGAGTAGGGATGATGCACCAATGGAGAGAGCAGTCTTCCAGAGCATGCTGTATAGGCTCCAACCCCCCCATCCAGGGGCCAGCTGGTAACTCACCAAGATTGGAATCAGCAGGAGCACACTTGAAGAAGAAGAACAGGTTTCTTACCTGTAACAGATGTTGTTTGAGAGGTGTGCTCCTGCCCATTGCAATACCTGCCCACCAACCCCTCTTGTCGGAGAAAGGCAAGAAGGAACTGGAAGATTGCTGGGTCGGCAGGGCTATGCAGCACCATGAAGGCGCCACTCCAGGGGTCACCCAGACCGACCCGACAGGTGCCACTGCGGAAAAGTCTTTGATGATTCGTGCACGCGGTGTGTACACGCACCAAGATTGGAATGGGCAGGAGCACACCTCTCAAAGAACACCTGTTACAGGTAAGAAACCTATTCGTTTCACAAAGTGCTGCTGAAAATACAGGACAAGCCGAAAGTCATCATGGTCGCCCCAGCGTGGCCTGGATAGCATTGGTTTTCAATGCTGCTAGACTTGCTGGTCAAAGACCCAATTTTCCTGCTGCTTTATCCATTCACGCAGGACCAGGGACTGTTGAGATACCCTAATCTCAAGGGCTGCGTCTACACTGGTAAATTAAGTCGACTTAAGCTTGCTTAAGTCGACTTAATTTATCCTGCGTCTACACTACAGTTTCCTTAAGTAGACTTAAGCAGCTTGCTTAAGTCGACTTAAGGAAAATAAAGTCGACTTAATGAAAATTAAGTCGACTTTATTAAACCTCCTTTCTAGTAGACCTAAGGCTTAAGTCGACTCCCTAGAGTCAACTTAATCCAGTGTAGCCGTGGGGTAGTGTAGTCGACTTAGGGCTACCCCAGGGCTACACCAATGCCCGCCCTGCTGGGGGGGGGGCACAGGGGTAGCCTGGCATGCCCCCCCACAGGACAGAGCCCTGCCCACCCTGTCCCTATGCCCTGCCAGGGTCCCTGACCCTCTTTGCCCCATTGTACCTAGGTACAATGGGGCAAAGGCTGAGCCCCCTGGCATTGGGCAAGGGGTGCCCCTGCTGCCCCCGTGGACCTGCCCTAGGTCCCCTAGCCCCACAAAGTCGACCTAGAGCATCCAGTGTGGACCCTCTAGGTCGACTTTGTAAGTTCCCCTTTAAGTCGACTTTCTTTTTAAGTGTGGACGCACTAAGTCGACTTAAATTCACAAGTGTAGACATAGCCAAGGTGTGATACCTCTATGGCTAAACCGGGATGAGGTGCAATGCTCTGCCCAGGTACAGGAGCTCTTCCTCACTAGCTAGAAACCCTCAACCAGGCTCACTTATCAGGTGGAGTGGAGAAGGTTCTCTGCATAGGTATCTGGAAATGGGTGTCGCTGGCCCAAAAAACGGTTTGGGGCCTGGGCCCGAGGGCCTGATCCATCTGAGGGGTCCGAGCCGTCCCCCAGCCAGGGCCCCAAGGCCCCGGCCCCGGTGGGGGCCACATTGGGCCAGCGGCAGCCAGGCCCCGGATCCTGAGCCCCTGCATCGGGCCAGTGGTGGCCAGGCCCCGGATCATGGGCCCCAGCAGGGGCCACATTGGGCCAGCAGGAGCTGGGCCCCAGATCCAGGCAGGGGCCACATTGGGCCGATGGCAGCTGGCCCCTGGATCCCCACCAGACTCGGGGCACGTGCCCCGTGTGCCCAGCATCAGCAAGCACCCATCTGGAAAGGGGGTACATCAGCAAGGAGAGCGGCTGAGCTAAGAGCACGCACATCAGAGCCTCCATATGCACTCGTCTCTAAAGACAAAGAGCAGCTTCTTCCTCATCCAACCTTTTGTGTCGTATTTCCATACCACCCAGGATATTTTTCTCCCAGTCTTCTACCCAAAGCCTCACGCCACAGACAGGGAGAGACAGCTTCACACCCTGGACATTAGAAGGGCTCTAGCCTTTTACACAGACGGCACTAAATCCTTTCAAAAGTCCTCCCAGCTGTTCTTGGCCGTTGCTGATAGAATGAAAGGCAAACCTGTGTCCTCACACCACCTTTCATCCTGGATCACAGCCTGCATCAGGCAGTGTTACGATCTGGCTCAGACTCCTCCACTGTTGATGGCCCACTCTGTGTGAGCCCAAGCCTCCTCCCTGGCTTTCCTGACGCAAGTCCCTATAGTGGATATCTGCAAGGCAGTGACGTTGTCATCTGTGCTGCCCACTGTGCACTTATCCAGCAGGCAAGAGAGTATGCGGTAGTTGGCAGAGTAGTGCTGCATTCAGCTAAGCTGTAGAATTCCATCCCTCCTCCAAGGTAAGGCTTGGGATTCACCTGAGTTGGAATTAACATGAGCAATCACTCAAAGAAGGAGAGGGAGAAGGAGAAGAAAAGAAGAAGAAAATAAACACCTGCCCTCCTCTCCTCAGCCAGAATTCCTGCACGAAGGAACTGGAGAAGGGAGGGTTGGCTGAGCTATTCCTAGTGTGTTGTGGGAGCACCACCCAGAGAATTGCAGCTGACCCTGCAGATATTCTAGGAGAAAAATTTCCAGCAATCCATGCATGCTACGTGCGCACACCTCAGTTGGAATGTACATGAGCAATACATCTGGAAGGACACTAGTTACAGCTAAGTAACCGTTTCTTCCCTGTTTATCAGCAGTCTGTCGAAGGATTTGTATGTCAATCCTTCGCATCCCTCTTAAACAGAAATACAGAAGCTGAAGCTTCCTACTACTTTTGAAATATTCCTGTGACTGTTTTGGGGGATCCCCAGGATTGCGAATCACCTCATTACCAGCTGTCTGTGGCAAGGAGACGTCTTTTCTGTGGTATCTGGATGTCAGTCTCCTGACATTACCAGCCCATGAGCCTCAAGCAGGCCCCTCTGGGCTATATCTGCCTTGTCGGTTAACAACTGGTGCACCCCCGTCCCATTGAAGCACTCCTCTGTGCTATCCAGCCCCTGATACTGCCTGCTCCCAGAAATACCAGCCCATCTCCTCTCAAAGCAGTGGTGTACCCCAAATTGTTCTTAAAACACTACTTCTATAAAACACACAGCACTTGTAACCACTTAAATAAATCACCTTTTGTTTTATTTTCAGAAAAGTTGCACTAGAAACCAGAGAGCGATGGAAACAAAGGATTAAAATACAAAACAAACTAGGGCCCACACTTATTAATACAGCAGAACCCTGTTTATCTGCCCCCTCCCCATTATTCAGTACTCTGCATTAACTCACCCCCCAGCACCCACAGAGCCACCCACTGCTCCTACAGCTGCCAGATAGCACTGCAGTCTCATACTTTCCCACAGGGCCATCCCTGGGGGGGAGGCGAGCGGGGCCAGGGCCAATCGGCCTAGGCGGGGCCCCCACCCTCCCATGCTGGTGGGGAATGCAGGGGGGAGTGGCCTGCTCCGCCCCCCCCCCCCCCCAGGGAGCCTGGTCCCCCCGGGAGCCAGCCCTGAAAGCTGCAGCCCTGGCACCGGAAGCCGCGGACTGCCGCCCTGGCCCCGGGGAGTCGAGGCCGAGGCATAGCCCTGCCCCCAGCCCAGGCAGAGGGGAGCCCCGGCTGCGGCAGAGGCATTGTTGTTGTCAGGCTGGCAGGGCGCCAGCCCCGGGTAGAAAATCCTGAGCCCCGAATCTATTTTCCTAGCAGGCACATGCGCACCCAGGCGCAACACTGCGTTCTGCCCAGGGGCCCCAGCAAAGACACAGACTCCTGCTGCAGCCAGGCTGGGGAGATTCAAATCTCCCGCCCTGAGCATACTCAGACAGAGCATGCTCAGGGCGGGAGCGGCCTGGCCCAGAAGCGGCTCTGCCAGCCGTCCCTGCAGCTCCGAGCCTCCAGCCAGGTGAGGGGGCTGGAGGGAGGCCTGGAGAGGGGTGGAGGGGACAAGGAGAGTGGGGGGGGGCTGGGTAGGGGTGGAGGGGACTATGGGCAGCTGCAGGGGGACTTCGTGGGGGGCTGGGGAGGGATGGATGAAGTTAGAAGCCTGTGGAGGGGGCATGGGGAGAAGGAGACTGGGTAGCGGCTGGGTAGCAGTGGAGAGGACTATGGGCAGCTGGAGGGGGACTGGGTGGGGAGCTGCGGAGGGATGGATGGAGTTAGAGGCCTGGAGAGGGGTGGAGGGGACATGGGGACAAGGAGACTGGTGGGGGCTGGGGGGGTGGAAGGGATTATGGATGGCTGGAGGGGGACTAGGTGGGGGGCTAGGGAGGGATGGATGAGGTTCGGGGATGAGTGGGGGCTAGGGATGGAGGGGCCTGGGGAGCTGTGGAGGGGGCTTGGGGGCTGAAGGGGGGGTGCAGTGAAGATGGGGGAAGCTGGGGAGTTGGGAGGGCTGGAGTGGGGGTTTGGGGGCAGGGGTGGGCTGGAGGCCACAGCCCTGGATCTTTTGGCTATCCAGCAACCCCCTGGGCTGCGGCCCCAGGCAGTGGGGAGCTGTGGCTGCGGCCCCGGGTGGTGGAGAGCCATCCCCAGCTGAGGCGGCTGCCGCCCCAGCCGCAGCCAGGACCCCAGGGGGCCACGGCCAACCCAGAGGCCGGGACCCAAGCACCAGCCCCGCCCCTGGGCCTGCCTGCTCCACCCTGGGGGCGGGGAGCAGGGCCGGCCTAGGGCGCAGCCAGGGGAAGTGCTCCAGGGAGAAGCACAGCCATGGGGGGCCGCAGCGTGGGCCCCACACTGCCGTGCTGGGCCCCATGTTACCGTGGGGCCCGGGGCGATCGCCCTGTTCATCCCCCCCCCCCAAGGACGGCCCTGCTTTCCCATTGTCCGGATTACCCAATCTGGACCAAGATGGGGGGAATGGTAGATATGCTGGAGAGCAGGGACAGGATCCAGGGAGACTTGGACAAATTGGAAAACTGGGCCGAAAGAAACCTCATGAGGTTCAACAAAGACAAGTGCAAAGTCCTGCACTTAGGACAGAAAAATCCCATGCACTGCTACAGGCTGGGGACTGATCGGCTAAGTAGCAGCGCTGTAGAAAAGGACCTGGGGGTTATGGTGGACGGGAAGATGAATATGAGCCAACAGTGTGCCCTTGTTGCCAAAAAGGCCAATGGCTTATTAGGTTGCATCAGTAGGAGTATTGCCAGCAGATCGAGGGATGTGATAATTCCCCTCTATTCGACACTGGTCAGGCCGCATCTGGAATACTGCATCCAGTTTTGGGCTCCCCACTACAGAAAGGATGTGGACAAATTAGAAAGAGTCCAGCGGAGGGCAACAAAAATGATTAGGGGGCTGGGGCACATGACTTATGAGGAGAGACTGAAGGAACTAGGCTTATTTAGTCTACAGAAGAGAAGACTGAGGAGAGATTTGATAGCAACCTTCAACTACTTGAAGGGGTGCTCCAAAGAGGAGGGAGCTAGGCTGTTCTCGAGGGTAACAGAGGACAGAACAAGGAGCAATGGTTTCAAATTACAGCTGGGGAGATCAAGGCTGGATATTAGGAAAAACTTTCTCACTAGGAGGGTGGTGAAGCATTGGAATGGGCTATCTAGGGAGGTGGTAGAATCTCCATCTTCGGAGATATTTAAGGCCCCATTAGACAAAACCCTGACTGAGGTGATTTAGTGGGAGTGGTCCTGCTTTTAGCAGGGGGTTGGACTAGATGACCTCATGAGATCCCTTCCATCCCTGATTCTATGACCCAGTCCCAATGGGCTTGGATAAATGGGGTTCTGCTGTAGAACCTGTCTTCTCTAATAAATGAAGTCCCCTTCCCCATCCTCTGCCAAAATTCAGGCTGTTGCAGAGCTGCCCAGCCTCCCAGGAACCAGCAATCTTTCATGAAACAGCCCTAAACAACATGTGGCCTCAGTGAATGGATGCAGTGTCTCTTTCTCTACCTGTGATGTACTGAATCAGTCTTACTGTCTTTGTTCACAGAGAGGGCATGCACCTGCCTGTTAGAATATTCCCTTTTACCTCAATGTGATTTTGATGTTTAGCAACTGCCATTGATGGTTTTCCATTCACTGTTCTGGGGTGGGGCAAGGGTAGGAAATTAAACCATGTAGTACATAATCAGCTAGGCAGGGAGCAGTGATAAGTCCCTCTGTTTTGAATGGATCTTCACCAAGACATAAGCTTCCTGGTGACTAACTTTTACTTCAAGATCAGAAGGGCATGATTTTCAACATAGTTATATTAGTCTATAAACAATATCCACAATGATTATGAATATTGATAAGACCTCACCAGCTATCCAAGAATAATGACCATGAAAAACAAGCATAGCATGAGTAAGTAAAGAACAGTGAATTCTTTTGCCAATTATTTTTGTAATTAACAGGCCATGAATTGGAACCTGAGTCTTCAGCGGATTTCATGCTACAGATAGCCTCAGAACCTTGGATCCAGAGTCCTAGAGCTACTATCTTTCAAGACAAAAAGTAGCTGGCTACAGCCTTGCACCATGAACAGTGATGAGTCATGGAGTCCCCTTGTCCTTATCCACCTCCTCTGAACAGAGGCAGTGGTGCTATTGTGGAGTCTTCTCTGCTTCATCCTTTGCTGCTCATTAAGGCTGTGAGAGAGCAGCTAAACTCACATATCAGAAAAAAGAGACTCCAACTTCTGTGGGGTTTGCCACATATAATCCTGAACTCCCTGCGGGCAGCCATCCCATCCATCCCTGAGTTCCTGGAGTGCACAGCACTGCTGGACTCTAAAGGGCACCAGCGGCCACTTTTCAGGGCAGAAAGACGCAAGTACCTTGAACGACACCTGAGAGAGAAAATGGTGCATCACAACTGGGGCCTTCCCAAGAAAATTCAGAAGTCTTTGAAATGGTTTATTCCTCCTGAGGCAGCCAAACAGGAGCCCATACCTGATGAGAAGGTTCCTGTTTTTACTTCTACACAAGCAGAACTGTGTGATGCTTCATGCGAGAACTCAGCGGCTTGTACTAACAGAATCTGCCTGAAAGCACAGAGTTCTGAGGACAGCGGACATACCACAGTGACACTAAAAACTACAGCTGACACCACTATTGCTAGAGGCATGAGAAATCTTCAGAGACATCAGACTGGGACACATCCACAGAATAAAAGAGAAGAGTCTCTGCTGCTGGAATGGGCTGTGCATGCCAACCCAGATGCAACTGAGCTGCCAGTGATTGAGAAGAAGGAACAGATCCTGAAGTGCAAAGGAGAGGAGGATGGTGACCTTTCAGAAAACACTCTGGGCTCCTGGGAGACATGTTTGCTGGGTACATGTCCAGAAAACACACACCCAGCTCTCTTCAATGGGGCTCAGACTACAACAGGAACTGGATTCATGGAGACGGTGTTAAAAAATAACAAAGGACAATGTAGTCAGAACCTGCAGCTTGGGACGAAGCTGGAGATGAAATGGGGTGTATCCTACATGATCCAGGAACCTTCTCCTGCAGTGAGACCTCCCTCTGCCCAACTCACTTACTGGGAGAGAAAGCCAAGCTCAGAAGCAGAAAATAGCCCAGTAAGTGAGATCAGTGGGGCTCAGAAATTACCCCATAGATGCCAATGGGGATTTTCTCAGGGAGTCCTAACAGCCATCAATTCTCCAGAAGAGGGACAATCACAGCCACTTTCATATGCCAGTGGAAATGAGTGTCCAAAAACTAACTTTGTCCGTGGAGAGCAGAAATTTCTCAGCATGACTGGCTCCCGTAGGTCAATAACTGTGTCCAGAACTGGTGGTGAACAAGCTGGGCCCTCTAGGGCCCTGTTACTGCCAGGCCAGTTAGCCACACTGGATGGTGAGCATCAAGACGCCAGATCAAAGATTACTCCTACACAGCTCCCTCTGGAATCCCAATGGCAACCCAGCCCAAGTGCAGCTCCCTTTGCTGAGACTCCCTGGGCTTTTGATAGAGACATGCTAGGAAATCCAAATATTCAGATTAAATTGGGTCTGCAGAGTCCCTCCCAAGTGCCTGTGACCCCCAGCACAATCCCGGCAGCCTCCTTGCAAATTCCAAGAGCTGAGAATGAGGAAACACTTGTTACAGATGACACAAAAAAAATACTTTGAATTCCACCTGAGAGAAAAACTGCTGCATCAGAAATGGGGACTCCCTAAGAGACTGCAGGACTCCAGGACCTTGTTTCTACTCCTGGAAGCAACAATAAATTAATGCCTTTCTTCTCCACTGAAGACTGGGATGTGCTGGTCTGGCTGGTTCTCCTTATTCACTTTCCAGGACAGAATTCTACATTAATTCCCACCTCTTCTAAAGTTTGTTACTATTAAAAATGACTCTGGATAGTCTTTTTGGCTGTGGCTACACTGGTAAATTAAGTTGACTTAAGCTTGGCCTAAGTCGACTTAATTTGCCCTGCATCTACACTGCACTTTGCTTAAGTCGACTTAAGCAGCTTGCTTAAGTCGACTTAAGCAAAATAAAGTTGACTTTAAAGTTGACTGGTTAGATCAACGGGCTCAGCGGGTAGGAATCAATGGCTCGATGTCTGGTTGGCAACCGGTAACGAGTGGAGTGCCCCAGGGGTCGGTCCTGGGGCCGGTTCTATTCAACATCTTCATTAATGATCTTGATGATGGAATAGACTGCGTGCTTAGGAAGTTTGCGGATGACACCAAGTTGGGGGGAATGATAGATACTATGGAGGGCAGGGACAGGATCCAGAGAGACTTGGACAAATTGGAACACTGGGCTGAAAGAAACCTCATGAGGTTCAACAAAGACAAGTGCAAAGTCCTGCACTTAGGACGGAAAAATCCCATGCACTGCTACAGGCTTTTTACCGATCAGCTAAGTAGCAGCGCTGTAGAAAAGGACCTGGGAGTTATGGTGGACGGGAAGATGAATATGAGCCAACAGTGTGCCCTTGTTGCCAAAAAGGCCAATGGCATATTAGGCTGCATCAGTAGGATATTGCCAGCAGATCGAGGGATGTGATAATTCCCCTCTATTCGACACTGGTCAGGCCGCATCTGGAGTACTGTGTCCAGTTTTGGGCTCCCCACTACAGAAAGGATGTGGACAAATTAGAAAGAGTCCAGCGGAGGGCAACAAAAATGATTAGGGGGCTGGGGCACATGACTTATGAGGAGAGACTGAAGGAACTAGGCTTATTTAGTCTACAGAAGAGAAGACTGAGGGGGGATTTGATAGCAACCTTCAACTACTTGAAGGGTTGCTCCAAAGAGGAGGGAGCTAGGCTGTTCTCGAGGGTAACAGAGGACAGAACAAGGAGCAATGGTTTCAAATTACAGCTGGGGAGGTCAAGGTTGGATATTAGGAAAAACTTTCTCACTAGGAGGGTGGTGAAGCATTGGAATGGGCTATCTAGGGAGGTGGTAGCATCTTCATCTTTGGAGATTTTTAAGGCTCGGTTAGACAAAACTCTGGCTGGGATAATTTAGGGGGAGTGGTCCTGCTTTTTAGCAGGGGGTTGGACTAGATGACCTCGTGAGGTCCCTTCCAACCCTATTATTCTATGATTCTATGACTTAATGAAAATTGTCGACTTTATTAAACCACCTTTCTACTCGACCTAAGGCTTAATTCGACTTTTTAAAGTCAAATTAAGCCAGTGTAGCCCTGGGGTAGCCCTAAGTCGACTTAGGGCTACACCAGGACTACACCAATGCCCTCCCTGCCGGGGGGGGGCACAGGGGGAGCCTGGCATGCCCCCCAAAGGGAGGGCATGTGGGCACAGTGTGACACTGTCTGGATTTAGGGAACCATTTATGATATTATTTTCTATGGATATCTCATAAATGCTATAATCCATAGGAACTATGTCATGTTTGGTATCACTAGAAAGGTAGTAATTTTCTGGGAATGATTATATAGTTTATGTCTATTTCGATTAGAAGTTAGGAATTTGATGTTATATCCATACTTTAACTTGTGTCATTCTGGAAGAATGCCTTAGACGGGAGGGTGTGAACAACCATTGTCTCCTTAATGTTAAGGAATCTGCCAGGTGATATGATCCCAGGGAGTAAACTGATGAGCCATTAAAGACACAATGGTTGTTTTCTTTATGTCCTTAATGGCTCATCAGGATACTCCCTGGGACCATTCTATCTGGAAAATTCCTAAACATTAAGGAACATAAGAACATAAGAAAGGCCGTACTGGGTCAGACCAGAGGTCCATCTAGCCCAGTATCTGTCTACCGACAGTGGCCAGTGCCAGGTGCCCGAGGGAGTGAACCCAATAGGCAATGATCAAGTGATCACTGTCCTGCCATCCGTCTCCATCCTCTGATAAGCAGAGGCTAGGGACACTATTCTTAACCCCATTCTGGCTAATAGCCATTTATGGACTTAGCCCCCATGAACTTATCCAGTTCCCTTTTAAATATTGTTATAGTCCCAGCCTTCACAACCTCCTCAGGTAAGGAGTTCCACAAGTTGACTGTGCGTTGTGTGAAGAAGAACTTCCTTTTATTTGTTTTGAACCTGCTACCTATCAGTTTCATTTGGTGACCCCTGGTTCTTGTATTATGGGAGTATTTAAACAACTTTTCCTTGTCCACTTTTTCCACATCAGTCATAATTTTATATACTTCTATCATGTCCCCCCTCAGTCTCCTCTTTTCCAAGCTGAAGAGGCCCAGCCTTTTCAATCGTTCCTCATACGAGGCACTCTCCAAACCCCTAATCATTTTAGTTGCCCTTTTCTGAACCTTTTCTAGTGCTAGAATATCTTTTTTGAGATGAGGAGACCACATCTGTACACAGTATTCGAGATGTGGGCGTACCATGGATTTATATAAGGGCAATAATACATTTGCAGTCTTATTTTCTATCCCCTTTTTAATGATCCCTAACATCCTGTTTGCTTTTTTGACCGCCTCCGCACACTGTACGGACATCTTCAGAGAACTATCCACAATGACTCCAAGATCTTTTTCTTGACTCGTTGTAGCCAAATTAGCCCCCGTCATATTATAGGTATAGTTGGGGTTATTTTTCCCAATGTGCATTACTTTACACTTATCCACATTAAATTTCATTTGCCATTTGGATGCCCAATCACTTAGTTTTGTGAGATCTTTTTGAAGTTCTTCACAATCTGCTTTGGTCTTGACTATCTTGAGTAGTTTAGTATCGTCTGCAAACTTAGCCACCTCACTGTTTACCCCTTTCTCCAGATCATTTATGAATAAATTGAATAGGACTGGTCCTAGGACCGACCCTTGGGGAACACCACTAGCTACCCTTTTCCAATCTGAGAATTTACCATTTACTCCTACCCTTTGTTCCCTGTCTTTTAACCAGTTCTCAATCCATGAAAGGACCTTCCCTTTTATCCCATGACAACTTAACTTACGTAACAGCCTTTGGTGAGGGACCTTGTCAAATGCTTTCTGGAAATCTAAGTACACTATGTCCACTGGATCCCCCCTGTCCACATGTTTGTTAACCCCTTCAAAGAACTCTAATAGATTAGTAAGACACGATTTCCCCTTACAGAAACCATGTTGGCTATTGCTCAACAGTTTATGTTTTTCTATGTGACTGACAATTTTATTCTTAACTATTGTTTCAACTAATTTGCCCGGTACCGACGTTAGACTTACCGGTCTGTAATTGCTGGGATCCCCTCTAGGGCCCTTTTTAAATATTGGCGTTACATTAGCCGACTTCCAGTCTTTGGGTACCGAAGCCATTTTAAGGGACAGGTTACAAATCTTAGTTAACAGTTCCGCGACTTCACATTTGAGTTCTTTCAGAACTCTTGGGTGAATGCCATCTGGTCCCGGTGACTTGTTAATGTTGAGTTTATCAATTAATTCCAAAACTTCCTCTAGTGACACTTCAATCTGTGACAGTTCCTCAGATCTGTCACCTACAAAAGCCGGTTCAGGTTTGGGAATCTCACTAACATCTTCAGCCGTAAAAACCGAAGCAAAGAATCCATTTAGTTTCTCTGCAATGACTCTATCATCTTTAAGCGCTCCTTTTGTATTATCATCATCAAGGGGCCCGACTGGTTGTTTGGCAGGCTTCCTGCTTCTGATATACTTAAAAAACAATTTGTTATTACCTTTGGAGTTTTTGGCTAGCCGTTCTTCAAACTCCTCTTTGGCTCTTCTTATTACCCTCTTGCACTTAAGCTGGCACTGTTTGTGCACCTTTCTGTTTGCCTCACTAGGATTTGACTTCCACTTTTTAAAGGAAGTCTTTTTACCTCTCAGTGCTTCTTTTACATGGTTGGTGAGCCATGGTGGCTCTTTTTTGGTTTTTTTACAGTGTTTCTTAATTTGGGGTATACAGTGAAGTTGGGCCTCTATTATGGTGTCTTTAAAAAGTGCCCATGCAGTTTTCAGAGATTTCACTTTAGTCACTCTACCTTTTAGCTTTTGTTTAACTATCCCCCTCATTTTTGTATAGTTCCCCCTTTTGAAATTAAATGCCACAGTGTTGGGCTGTTGAGGTGTTCTTCCCCCCACAGGGATGGTGAATGCTATTCTATTATGGTCACTAGTTCCAAGCGGTCCTGCTACAGTTACCTCTCGGACCAGCTCCTGCGCTCCACTCAGGATTAAATCTAGAGTTGCCTCTCCCCTTGTGGGTTCCCATACCAGCTGCTCCATGAAGCAGTCATTCATTCAAGGAGACAATGGTTGTTCACACCCTCCCATCTAAGGCCTTGTACACACTACAAAGTTATTGCATGATAACGCTCGTTATTGCGCGATAACAGGCAAACACACACAAATCCATGTTGTTGCGCGGTAACAGCCGTCTTACTGTGCAACATGCAAATCACCAAAACGAGGGTGGTAGCGGCTACCACGGAACAGCTATTCCACGATAGTTCGTGTGTGCGGTTGCCGGGCAATATGAAACCTCCGGAAATGTCCCAGAATTCCCATTCCATCCCTTCTGCACTTCTTTCTGCGCTCTGTGGCTGTGACGTGACTGTACCCGCCCTCCCATCATTCCCGGGAATTTTTGAATTCTTCACTCTTCCTGTTTGCTTGGCGTTGAGTGCAGCTGCAGCTGTGTTCTCCAAGAGCAATGGCAGCTCAACGCAGCAAACGTGCTCCAGTCTGGACCACAGCTGACGTGCTTGATCTCATAGGCATCTGGGGAGAGTCTGTTGTGCAGGCACAGTTATGTGGCAGCCAGCGGAATTTCGATATTTTTGGCCAAATTTCTCGGGCTATGGCAGAGAAGGGGTACATGAGAGACACTCTTCAGTGCAGGTCGAAGGTGAAGGAGTTGCGGATTACGTACCACAGAGCCAGAGAGGCAAACCGGTGCTCCAGCTCAGTGCCGGCTACATGCCGATTTTACAAGGAGCTGGAAGCAATCCTGAGCGGGGATCCCATAACCACCCCAAAAGCTCCTGTGGACACGTCGGCACCCCCCCCCCCCTCCGAAAAGGATACCGGAGCAGACGGTGACGAGCAATTCATCGACGAGGACGTGGAGGATGACCTGGAGGGTGAAAGCAGTGCAGCTGACCTAGGGAGCCAGGAGCTGTTCTCCACACCACCCGACACGTGCTGCCCAGATTCCTTCTCCATACTGTCTTCGGATGCAGGAGAGGGGAGCTCTGGTAAGTTTCATCAGAAGTGGCTTCTGTGCTAGCTGGATAAGCTTTGCGGGCAAATGAACAGCGGGCAGGAAATAGGCGTTTTGAGTTTCATCCTTTCTTTTTTTTTTGGATGGGGGGGGGTCTACCCCGCATTATATGAGCAGTGCATCAACGCATGCTGTAATTGTCAAGAAATCCTCTCTGTTGAGATCACTGAAGGTGTCCTCGATGTACTTCCACAGCCTCCTAGTTAAATTCGATGGGAGAGCAACTGTTTCCCCTCCCCCATAGAGGGCTACTCTCCCTCGCCAGTTGCAAAGCACAGCAGCGGGAACCATGGCTGCGCACAAGCCTGCTGCGTACGGTCCTGGCTGAAAACCAGTGACATGCAGGATATGCATTCTGGCTTGCAGAGGCACTCTAAGCAGCGAGATATCAGCTTCCATGGCAGTGCCGTATGTGAACTAATCGCCCAAAGCACTGCAAATAGTCCACAGAGCTGTGTGTCTTGTCTCAGCAACCCGAACCTCCCTTTGCAAAAGCCCTTTCAGTCCCCGGCAATGACCTGTCCTGTGTGCACAGCGGAATGTGGTGGCAGAGCATATTACTGGCTCCTTAACCAAAGTGAGAACAATAGCACTACTTATGATGTTTCATTTTTCCTTAGAAACGACCTTCGCCGGTCGGTCGTCTGCACCAGCTGAGACAGATGAGGAGGCCTCACAGGAGCAAGGAGGATATCTTCCAGGAGCTGATGCAGTCCAACGAGGCATCAGCAAGGGAGACTAGACAGTGGAGGCGGGAGTGCCAGCAGGAGCGCAAAGAAAACAATTTGAAGAGGCAGAAGCAGAAGGAAGCCCTCATAAGCATCCTACAGGAGCAGACCCAACATGCTGAAGACCACGGTTGGTCTGCAGACCCAGCTGCTCCAGGCTCGCCCCCCTCCCCCCCCCCCCCCACTGCAGCCACAGCAACACTTTCTGTCCCCCATGCCCCATTCTCCCTCAAAGCAGTTCTTTGAAGCCCAGGGACCCTCCTGATACAATGTTACATCCACTCCTGCACCAAACTATGGCATTGAGACACACACCTACACACATCTATAGCCCCTGGTGCAGGCCCTGCTTACTGTAACTAATTTTTTATAATAATAAAATTGAATCACTTGAACTGTGCACAGTGTCTTTATTGATACACAATAAGATTAGTTGTTGCATGTTTAGTATTCACTCATTCGAGCATAGTACAGTACATGCCCACCGGTACTGTCTCCCCCCTCCCCCCCAACCAATCAGCACCCAGTAGTGCTTGGGAACACTACTGCACAGTGCTGCAATGCGTCCTATGAGTCCCCATCACTAAAATGCACCCTAAGTGCCTCCCTTATGCAGACGGCGCTCAGCTGTGCCCCCCTGATACTCCTAGTGGCTGGCTGCTGGAAGGCAAACTCTAGCCGCTCAGCCTCCACGTCCCATGAAGGGAGAAATTTCTCTCCCCTATTTTCACAGAGGTTATGCAGGACACAGCACGCCGCAATGACGGCTGGAATGTTGTCCTCATTCAAGTCTAGCCTCCCATACAAACAGCGCCAGCGGCCTTTTAAGCACCCAAAGGTGCACTCTACAGTCTTTGGCACCGGCTTAACCGGTAATTGAAGAGCTCCTTGCTGGGATCCAAATTTCCAGTATAGGGCTTCATGAGCCAAGGCATCAGTGGGTAGGCTGGGTCTCCTATGATGACTATGGGCATCTCCACATCCCCAACAGTAATTTTATCATCGGGGAAGACGGTCCCTGCCTGCAACTTCCGGTACAGGCCCGTGTTCCGGAAAATGCGAGCATCATGCACCTTACCCGACCACCCCGCATTTATGTCCGTGAAACGCCCCCTGTGATCCATGAGTGCCTGACACACCATGGAGAAGTAGCCCTTCCTATTAATATACTCAGTAGCAAGATGCTCCGGAGCGAGAATAGGGATGTGCATGCCGTCTATTGCCCCTCCACAGTTCGGGAATCCCATGGCCACGAATCCATCAACAGTCTCCTGCACGTTGCCCAACATCACTGTCCTCCAGAGCAGAACACGATTAATGGCTCTGCACACTTGTGAAAGTGCTAACCCGACAGTCGACCTGCCAACTCCAAACTGAGTCGCGACAGAGCAATAGCAGTCTGGAGTCGCCATTTTCCACAGCACGATTGCGACATGCTTCTCCACGGTGAGGGCGGCTCTCATTTTGGTGTCCTTGCATCGCAGGGCAGGGGCTAGCTCCTCACACAGTTCCATGAATGTGGCTTTCCGCATTCGAAAGTTCTGTAGCCACTGGTCATCATCCCACACCTGCAAAACGATGCGGTCCCACCACTCGGTGCTTGTCTCTCATGACCAGAACCGGCGGTGCACCATGTGCAGATGCTCTGTGAAGGAGCTCAGCAATGAGGTGCTGTTGTTCTGCATGGCAGTCACCAGCCCAGGGTCATCCGAATCCTGCTCTGATTCAGAGCTGAACACATATTGTGCCACTAGCCGAGATGTATTCATTATGCTGAAGGCGACAGTCGAGATCAGAGCTGGATCCATGTTGCTGCAAAAAGGACTTCCGGGAAGCAATGCGCTGCTGTTGAAAATGGGCACGAGTTGCTAGTAGCAACTCTCGTGACGCAAGGGGAACAGAATGCACCATGGGAAACCAAGACTTTACCCATGGTGCTCAGCGCTACTCTCCTTCTACCCAGGATTCTTAGCACCAAATCAGGATGGATGGAACTGTGGGATAGGTTCCCACAATTCAATTGGGTTTCTTGTAAAACCACGAATTGCGGGGGGGGGGGGCTCTGTTCTGTCACAAGCAGCAGTGTGTACATGATCCTGCGCTACAAAAACCACATGAGTTTTAAAGCGCAACGGGCTTGTTGCATGATTATTCCTGTAGTGTGTACATGGCCTAAGGCATTCCTCCAGAATGACATAAGTTAAAATATGGATTACAACATCAAATTCCTATCTTCTAATCGAAACAGAATGCCTAGACATAAACTATATAATCATTCCCAGCAAATTACTACCTTTCTATTGATACCAATCACGACATAGTTCCTATGGATTATAGCATTTATCAGCTATCCATTGAAAATAATATCATAAATGCTTCCCTAAATCCAGACAGCATCACACACAGGGCTCTGCCCTGCCAGGGTCCCTGTCCCTCTTTTCCCCATTGCATACAGGGAGTGCCCCCCCCCCCCCCATCGTGGGCCCGCCCAAGGTCCCCTTAGCCCCACCAAGTCGACCCAGAGCATCCAGTGTGGATGCTCTAGGTCGACTTTGTAAGTTCCCCTTTAAGTCGACTTTAATTTTAAGTGTAGACACACTAAGTCGACTTAACTAAGTTGACTTTATGTCGACTTAGTTAAAGTCGACTTAAAAGTGCAAGTGTAGACATAGCCCTTGACTCTTACATTCCTGTCTCAGTGAGTTCCAGTCTAATTACATATTGTGTGAAAGTTGGTTTGGAATTTGCCAGGTTCTTTAAAAAAAGAAAAAAAATGCAGATTTTCTCCTAATCACAGGATCCTAGAAATACTAAAGATGACACAAATATAGCTGTAGCTATGTTCGTCCCAGGATAGTACAGAGACAAGGTAGGTATTACACCAACTTCTCTTGGTGAGAGCGACAAGGTTTTGAGTCTCACAAAGCTCCTCTTCTTGCAGCTACATCAGGGATACATTGCTGGCTGTGGGGATAGTCCATTGGGGTCATGTTGCTGGCTGGGGAGAAGGGACTTCAGGGGCATGTTTTGGGAAGCCGGGGTGGGGGAGGGGTGGTCTGAAGAAGAACTCTATGTGGCTTGAAAGCTTGTCTCCCTCACCAACAGAAGTTGGTCCAATAAAAGACTTGTATCTCTACAGATCACAAGACTCATGATAAAAGCATAAGAGCTGGCAATACAGCACTGGCCCAGGGTAAATCTGTGGAGAGGAAGGACAGTATAATGGTCAGGGTTCTATGGGGCTTGGAAGACCTGGATTCATTCCCTGCTCTGCCATAGGCAATGAAATGGGGATAACAGATTCACAGATGCCAGGATCAGTAGTCATTGGAATCCTGTAGTCTGACCACCTGTGTAACACAGGCCAGAAAGCGCTCATAGAATAATTTCTAGAGCATATCTTTTTAGCAAAACAGCCAATACTAGCATTGCTCTAGTTCACTGTGCTGTGCTGTTCTGTGGATAAATGTTAAAAGTTCACAAGGTACTCTGATACTGCAGCAATGGGGTGACCATATAAGAACCATGTGAGATAGCAGAATAAACTGTTCCCTGTCTACATTCATAGGTTCATTAGAGGTTTATTGCAGGAGTGGGTGGGTGAAATTCTGTGGCTTGCATTGTGCAGGTGAGCAAACTAGATGATCATATTGGTCCCTTCTCACCATAGAGTCTAGGAGTCTATGCCTTACTAGGGCCTTTTGGGTTAGTTCTCTCTTTGCTGGAAGTTAGAGCTCCTCCCAGTTCAGTATGTCCTGGGAATTTCACTTCCCTTTCATAGCTTGGTAACAAACCTGTTACTGAACACTTTCTAAAGACTTCTCATACAACAGCAGGTAATGGCAGCGAGCAGTGACCATCTCTCTGTTACCTCCTCCAAGATTCCATTCTTTAATACCTGGTGGAAAACAGGAGCAGCCAGCATGGATTCACCAAGGGCAAATCATGCCTGACCAACCTGATTGCATTCTATGATGAGATGACTGGCTTTGTGGTGCCAGGTAATGCTAAAAGCTAAGGTGTCCAAAAAAAGGTGTCCAAAGCTAAGCCTCAGGGTCAAAAGGTAAAAAGCTTAAAGACAGGAAAAACTACAAATCGTTAATTTAGCAATAAAGGCTGGCATGTATGAAAGCTCCTAAAAAACAGAATGCAGGTTGCTAACTGCAGAAAAAGAGGAAGGTCAAAAGATCCCTGGCCACTCACGCAGGAGCTGGACCCCATGAATTAGCAAAAACCACGTCACTGCGGTTTTGAGCAATAAAAGGAGGCCTAATGTGGGGGGGGGGGGGAGAGCTGGGGCAACTTCGGAGCTGTTCCAGTGAGTAACTGGGACAGAGCTCTGAGGGATTGATCGCCCCACTGAGCACTCCCCGACCGGCTCTCTGTAGGACGCGGACAACCGGGGTACAGGACCGAGGCCTGGCCAGCCAAGGGAAGGTCGGACCAGCAATCCAACACCAATTTCAACAAAGGAAAGGTAATCAAAGTAGGGGGTCAGGGTAGCGCCTGGCTCTTAAAGCAACGCAACACAAAAGTTTGAGGTTTTTTTCCCAGCTTTATGCTGAGACTCTCAGGTAATGAACACTAGCAGCACCAATCTTGGGTTTGGGGATGGAGTAGGAATTGGGGTAGGTATAGGATTTATTTGGGTATAGTTTTTGTTAATACTTTTGTGTTTGTTTATGTTTGTAAGTAATGAGCAGGATAAAAGCAGAGTTGTGATGGATACTGTGTGCATGGAAACATTAACCAGTGACCAGGTCTGAGACTAACCTGTGTGCAGCCGCCCCAAGGCCTGCCAAGACTTTGAAAGCAAGGGTGCACAGGTGAACCGCGTGACCCACTGGATCCCCTTCTTGTGTGGGTGCATAAACAGGCACCCTTTGTGCTTGGCGTCCGTGCTGCTCTAACTCTGCTGCTGGGGGGAGGAAAGTGTGAATGGGGGATAACCGTTGACCAGGTCTGGGACTAATCCTGTGTGCAGCCGCCCAGGGCCTACAAAGGTCCTATAGCAAGGGTGCACAGGTGAACCCCATGACCCAACGGGTGTGAGATCCCTATACAGTAGTACAAAGGATCCTGTGTGAGTGTGTCTTACATACGGGCTGGTGTTCTTGATTGCTTTGATTTGTGTGTATTGGGCTTTGTTATACTCTCTGTATCATCTGTTTAAAGCCATAATTGATGAAAAGCCTTGAATCTGTATTCATGCAATAAGTGGCATTGTAGTTTAGAGTGCCTGTGGATATACTGGGTGTTTATTGTACTACTAATCACTGCCTTAATCTGTGTAACCTGTATGTAGCAATAAATGTCACATGCATAGTGAATAAACAAAAATTCATTGCTAGTGGTGGTCTTTGCCTAGGGGTTTTGGGAGCTCCCCCAGGATCCACATTTAAAGGACCGGGTTTTTGTTTGGGCACCCTTCCCTCTTTAAAGGATAACGCCTGACATGTGGATGTGGGAATAGCCATCAACATGATATACCTTGAGTTTAGCAATGCTTTTGATAGGGTTTCCCACAGCATTCTTGTCAGCAAGTTAAGGAAGTATGGGTTGGATGAATGAACCATAAGGTGGATAGAAAGCTGGCTAAATCTTTGGGCTCAGTGGGTAGGGATCCGAGGATCAATGGCAGGGATCAATGGCAACCAGTAACAAGCGGAGTGCCCCAGGGGCCGGTCCTGGGGCCAGTTCTGTTCAACATCTTTATTAACAATCTGGATGATGGGATAGATTGCATGCTCAGTAAGTTTGCAGATGACACCAAGCTGGGGGGGAATGGTGGATACGCTGGAGAGTAGGGATGGGATTCAGGAAGACCTAGACGAACTGGAGCATTGGGCCAAAAGAAATCTCATGAGGTTCTACAAGGACAAGTGCAAAGTCCTTCATTTAGGATGGAAAAATCCCATGCACTGCTACAGGCTGGGGACCGATCGGCTAAGTAGCAGCGCTGTAGAAAAGGACCTGGGGGTTATGGTGGACAGGAAGCTGGATATGAGCCAACAGTGTGCTCTTTGTGCCAAAAAGGCCAATGGCATATTGGGCTCCATCAGGAGGAGTATTGCCAGCAGATCGAGGGATGTGATTATTCCCCTCTATTTGGCACTGGTCAGGCCACATCTGGAATACTGTGTCCAGTTTTGGGCTCCCCACTACAGAAAGGATGTGGACAAATTAGAAAGAGTCCAGCGGAGGGCAACAAAAATGATTGAGGGGCTGGGGCACATGACTTATGAGGAGAGACTGAAGGAACCAGGCTTATTTAGTCTACAGAAGAGAAGACTGAGGGGGGGATTTGATAGGAACCTTCAGCTACTTGAAGGGTTGCTCCAAAGAGGAGGGAGCTAGGCTGTTCTCGATGGTAACAGAGGACAGAACAAGGAGCGAAGGCTGTTCTCAGTTGCGAGTGGTCCTGCTGTAGCAGGGGGTTGGACTAGATGACCTCATGAGGTCCCTTCCAGCCCTAATGGTCTATGATTCTTCCTGACTTGGGGTCACAGTGGGGGCCTACTTTTTGCCCTGTGGGTGTGGCACAGGTGAGCCAAATCTTGCATGTAGTAACGCTCTCGCAACAGCTGCTGTGCCCGCTCCTCTAAGCGGCGCTTGTGTAAGTGCAGTGCGCGTGATCGCTGGATAAGCTGCAGCAGCTCCTCCCGCAGCTCCAGGTTCTCATGTTTTACCTGGTTGCTATGCTCCTGCATACATCGCACAGCCACTTCCTGTGCCTGTTGCACCAGGCAGAGCACCTGCTGCTGGGACTTTTGCTCATAGGCAGTCTTCTCCTGCAGGAAATGGCTCTTGGTCCGCTGCAAGTGATGAGAGTGCTGCTGCCTGGTGGCCACCAGCTCTTCCTGCAGCTCTCTAATGCGGGCATCCTGCTCCTGCTGCAGTGCCTGAATCTCCCGTAGCCCCTCAACCTCCTTGGTAAGGCAGAGGAGTTCACCCTCCTTGTGCAACAGTTGCTCTTGCAGGGCTGCCTCCTTCTTCTTGTAGTGGATGAGCAGTTCCTGCTGCTGCCTGTGGATCTCCTCTAGGGCCTGCTTGTTCTGGTCATTCAGGGAGATGATGGCATCCTGGCACCGCTGAGCCCGCTTGGCCACGTAGCCCATGAATGCCTGGCTCTCAGCACGGAGGGTCTGGGCCTCTAGCTGCAGGAACTCGTTCTCTTCCCGCATCCGAACCCGTGCCCCCTTCATGTCCTCTAGCTCCCTGCAAAGACAACCATACTCCTGCTGTAGCAGCAACTCTTCTCTGCTGGTTGCAGCCCCTGTGGCAGCTCCCTCCGTAAGGGGAGCCCCAGGTGCCTGCCCCTTCTGCACTCGCTGCAGCTGCTGCTGCCTTCTCTTGGGGGGCATTGTGGGGACCTAAGAGACAGAGTGGACAAAGACACAATAAAAGCCAGCTCATCCTGTACACATCTCCCTCCAGGAGCAGCAACAGCAGCTCACAGCTCAGTAAAGGGCACTTTGGGGGCGGTGTGAGACAGACCTCTGGCTCCAGGACTTGTAATGGACAACAGTGGTGACTGCAAAGAAACAGATGTGGGGACTGAAATAGGTCTCAGATTAATTAGGTGCCTCCTGGACCTCCTATTTCTGCTCAAAATCCTATTATGGGTGAGTTTTAAGTGCCCATGCCCTTTACCACACCATTGGAATACAGGGGACCTGGAGGACATTTCTGTCTGCATTTTCTCCCTCTGGGGGCAGTTAGGGGATCATGACTTTAGTGTGACAGGTAGGGTGTCCCCCCCATGCTGCAAAGCCAAACCCTGTGACAAGAAAATCCTGTATCCCCCCTCCCACACTACGACAGGAGTTATGCAGTCCACGCACCATATACCTCAAAAATCCCCTTTACTCTGTCCCACTGAAACAAACTCCCTTCATAGAATCATAGGGTTGGAAGGGACCTCATGAGGTCATCTAGTCCAACCCCCTGCTAAAAAGCAGGACCACTCCCACTAAATCATCCCAGCCAGGGTATTGTCTAACCGAGCCTTAAAGATCTCCAAAGATGGAGAATCTACCACCTCCCTAGATAGCCCATTCCAATGCTTCACCACCCTCTTAGTGAGAAAGCTTTTCCTAATGTCCAACCTTGACCTCCCCAGCTGTAACTTGAAACCATTGCTCCTTGTTCTGTCCTCTGTTACCCTCGAGAACAGCCTAGCTCCCTCCTCTTTGGAGCAACCCTTCAAGTAGTTGAAGGTTCCTATCAAATCTCCCCTCAGTCTTCTCTTCTGTAGACTACATAAGCCGATTTCCTTCAGTCTCTCCTCATAAGTCATGTGCCCCAGCCCCCTAATCATTTTTGTTGCCCTCCGCTGGACTCTTTCTAATTTGTCCACATCCTTTCTGTAGTGGGGAGCCCAAAACTGGACACAGTATTCCAGATGCGGCCTGACCAGTGTCGAATAGAGGGGAATTATCACATCCCTCCATCTGCTGGCAATACTCCTACTGATGCAGCCCAATATGCCATTGGCCTTTTTGGCAACAAGGGCACACTGCTGGCTCATATTCATCTTCCCGTCCACCATAACTCCCAGGTCCTTTTCGACAGCGCTGCTACTTAGTCGATCGGTCCCCAGCCTGTAGCAGTGCGTGGGATTTTTCCGTCCTAAGTGCAGGACTTTGCACTTGTCTTTGTTGAACCTCATGAGGTTTCTTTCAGCCCAGTGTTCCAATTTGTCCAAGTCTCCCTGGATCCTGTCCCTGCTCTCCAGAGTATCTACCATTCCCCCCAACTTGCTGTCATCCGCGAACTTACTAAGCACGCAGTCTATTCCATCATCAAGATCATTAATGAAGATGTTGAATAGAACCAGCCCCAGGACCAACCCCTGGGGCACTCCACTCGTTACCCGTTGCCAACCAGACATCGAGCCATTGATTCCTACCCGCTGACCCCGTTGATCTAGCCAGTTTTCGATCCACCTTACGGTCCACTCGTCCAACCCATACTTCCTTAACTTGCCGACGAGAATGCTGTGGGAAACCATATCAAAAGCCTTGCTAAAGTCAAGGTATACCACGTCAATAAATAAATAAAAAACAATTATTTGACCCCCCCCCCCCCCAGTTCCAACTACCTTCACTTCATTCCAGTCCCCCAACACTATCCTGACCCCCCTTCCCAGTACCACCCAGTATCCCTTCCCCCATGCCAGGGTCCTCCTGTCTCCTCCCTGTCACTCTCATGCCAGCCCTGCCTCCTCACCCCAGCACGCCCCCTGGTTCCTCATCCCTTCCTCCCCACTACTCCCTTCCACACTGTACTGCCCTGCCCCCCCGTCAGGCTCCCACAGCCCCCTAGCCCCTCCCCAGCCTGGCCCCAACCCGGAACCCCCATCACGCTCCCCCAGCGCTCTCCATACCAGTACCACCCAGCCCCCCCCCCAGACTATGCCAGGCCCCTTCTCAGCTTGCCCCCCCAACCCCATACTACTCATACACACCCCCATCTGGGGTCAGCCCCCACTCCCGCCCAGTGTCTTCTCCGGCCCCATACCGCCCAGCTTCTGCACCAACTCCCCCACCCGCCCAATACCACTCAGCCCCCCCATGCCAGCCCCTCCCACCTCGTACCCCCTCAGTCCCCCCAGCGTCTTCCCCCACTCGCCCCATACTCCCTAGTTTCCTCCCCCACCCCCACTGTACCATTCACACAGCCGCCCCGGCGCCCCCCTCCTACCCTATACCGCCCAGCTTGCCCCCGTCCCCTCCCACCTGTACCGTTCATACATCCCCCCTGGCACCCCCTCCCGCCCCCACTGTTCATACATCCCCCCCCCGGCACCCCCTCCCACCCATCTTCTCCCCCCCAACCCCTTCACCCCCCACCGTTCATACATCCCCCCCACAGCGCCTCCTCACACCCCGCTTCCCCCCCACCGTTCATACATCCACCCCACGGCGCCTCCTC
>ML688333.1:715243-735363 GCA_007922175.1 Pelusios castaneus | reverse complement strand
CCCCCCCGAGCCCCCGGGCAGCGGAGGGACAGCGGAGAAACAGCCCCCCCCCAGCCCCCGGGCAGCAGAGAGACAGCGGCCCGCCCCCCCCCCCCCGCCCCCCCAGCCCCCGGGCAGCGGAGGGACAGGGGAGAAACAGCCCCCCCGGGCAGCGGAGGGACACCCCTGGGGGATGTCTGGGACCCGCGTGTAACAGAAAAGGCATCACTGGTATCAGCCGGTGTGTTCTACAGCCCGACCCCGCCGCTCAGGGGCAGGCTGTCAGCCCCACTTCCCGGGGTCTGGCTGTCACGGTGCCTCCCCGGGCTTCCAGCCGGGCCAACTTAACATTTAAAAAAGCTTCAAGTATTTTTCCCAGAGCGGTTGGTGCCGCGCTGCTGTAGCAAAGTCAAAGCTGCCGGACACGTTGGTGTTCGAAGAGAAGGAGGATCAGCGCCACTCAGGAGTGGGCTGGGTGATGGGGCTTTAATCCGCCTTACATCTCCAGCCTAGCAGGGAGCAGCTGCAGCCTGCCTGTCCCCGAATACAGGGTTCACAAGACACATATACACAGGTCTCCCACGCTAAATACAATATACAGCATGAAACGTGGGCCTGCCTAATACAACGGCTTACACCACGCCAAATCTGGACATGGTTTCACCAGCCGTAATAAAAGGGTCACATAATTAGATTATAGCCAGTCTGCAAGATATCATTAGCCCACCCATGTCTGGTTTGTCAGTTAGTTGATAACCAAATACAGTTGTGACCAATGATTGTACAAGGCTCTTTTGCCCCGGCTGACACCTTGTCTATGTCAGCTGTTTACCAGAGCAAGCCTAATGGTTTTCTGGTAGGGCCCTCACAGTTTTCACCCCTGCTCACTGGGTGGGGAGCCTGTGCTACTGGGGAGCCAGCTGTGGAGCCTCCCGTGGCACTGCAGGCAAGGTCAGAGCACAGAGGCCCCCCCGGGTTAGGGTTACCAGACGTCAGGCCAAAGGAGGACATGTCCTCCGTCCGGCAGTTCATGTGCCTCCTAAGAATATGTCTGTTGTTCAACTTGTTCTCCATTTTTTTCAGGCTGCCATGCATTCATTAATCATTACCCATTTCCCATGACATAATATGGTAAAGCCAGTTGTATTAATCCTACATTTTCTCCCTGTCCTCCTTTTCATACTTCCCTATCCTCCTTTCCATGCTTTGGTATCTCGTAATCCTACCCAGGGTGGCCTGGCTGTTCCCTTTCCCCCATACTCAAGAGCAGCTGGCCAGGAGCCATTCCGTCCAGCACCAGCCTCTCAACCAAGCATCTGCTATCTCCTCCGAGGCCGCCTCTCTCCCATGTGGGCTCAGCTGGTGCCTCCTCCAGACTGCCAGCCAGGGCATGGCCCCTTTCCAGGTACACCACTGTGTTTAGTACAGAAAGAGTACACTGACCTTGGGACTCATGCTTTCAATGGTTTCTTACTTTCGGGTCAAGAGATCTTTGTGAAGTTTCATTTTCTGCTGTGACTGCCAGCAAGACAAAGAGTAGGAATACATTCAGTGTGGAGAAAAACTAATTGTTGCTGTTGCTCACAAATAAAAAACCAGGCTGAACATCACTGAAATATATTTATAGTGCAGTCAATATATTTTATAATTGTATGGTAAAAATATGAAAGTAAGCAGTTTGGGGCTGTGACACTTTTGTAGTTTTTAATGTCTGATTTTGTAAGTATGTACTTTTTAAATGAGTTGAAAACTGGGGTTACACAAGATGAATCAGATTCTTGAAAGTTGTACAATAATCTGCATTAAGGACTAGGTTGAAAGGCTACTTATGCATCTGTCTGTAATGTGTAGGAAAAAGTTGCATCATGATGGGAAAACATTAATTTGACATGGTGGAGGTTTCATACTGCACACAGGCCATTATTCAGATAACAAGCCAAAATAATTCTGTGGGGAAAGAGTTGGGTTGCCTGGGGCCTCACATTTAATTAAAAAAAAGAAAAGAAAAGAAAAAAGAAAACTGAGGAGGATTCCCACTGGGATGTACATCACTGAATTACTTTTTGGCTATGTCTACACTGTCCTAATGTTAATTTTAATTATATGTGCTCCAGGGCTGCCTTGTTCCTTCCTTTTTTGTTTCTTTTTTCTGTCGTTCTTGATTCCTTCTCTCTTTGTTTCTCTTCCTTCCTTCTCTTTTTCTTTCTCTCTCTTCTTTCCTCCTTTCGTCCTTCCTTCATTCTTTCTTTCTCTTCCTTCCTTCTTTCTTTCTTTCTTTCTTTCCTTCCTCTGCCTTCCTTCTCTCTTTCCTTCCTTCTCTTTCTTTCTTTCTGCTGGCCATCCCACCCCTCCCCTCTCTTGTCACCATGGCCTTTGTCCCCACGCTCTCCCCACCCCTGCCTTCTTTTGCCCTACCACCCCTTTTCTTCTTTGCCCCTCTTCTTTGATGAGACATAATGTCATGTAAGCATAAAATACATTAAAATTATTAATAAAAACAATTTTAAATAACTTTTATTAATTTTTTGTTCTATATTTTTTAATAATTTCTGTCACGTGAGTTTGCACAAAAATTTTATTCAGAAAAAGTTTTGCACATGGGTTGAAAATTTTGCACACAAGCCACCAAACCTTAGAGGGAACATTGACTGCCAGTATTAAAACATCACTAGAATTTCTAAATACTACCCATGTCCATTTCCTAACTCAAAAAATGTTGCCTCCAACATGGGGGAATTCTGTATTAGACCTCATCTTGACAGATGAAGAACTGAGTGCAGAACTAAAAATTATAGCTTTGATGTAAATGACCTTATCACCCTGATAATAATATCCAAAGCAAATAAAGGCCAAACTAGAGCTCTATATAGCTGTTGCTTTAAAAGAGCCAGTTTATACAGCTGAAAGCAATTATGAGCCAAATCAGCTAGGAGGAAAAAATTAATCAGAAAACTTGTGACTGATGATTAGGAACTGTTTGAGAACACTTTATTAGATGCCCCAAATACTACAATTCCACAAAAGAGGGTGTAGAAAGTGGGTTTAGGAATGGGACTTTATATTACTGAATTTATATAGTTATAGGAGTAGTAGTTTGTTAGTATAGGCCCAAGCCTGAACCAGTTTTCAAAGGCCTTAGCATAATAGCTCACATGAACCTATGCCAAGAACTCAGACGTCACATAGCGTGCACCTGCAACCTTGAACATTCAACAATGTTGCAAGGAGCTCCCAGTATAGGTGCATGGGCACTAATGGTAATGTTGCAAAGGGTACATGAGCGTATGGAAACTGATAGCAATGTTGCAGAACCTATGGAAAATAATAGCAAGGTGCCAAGATTCCAGAGACATATGGGAACCGAAGCCTATGTTGCAAAAGAGTAAAAATGTATGGGAACCTCTGTAACAGGAGCGGCATGGGGGGCAAAAACCCTATAAATATCAGCCCCAGAGATAGTCATATCAGACAGTAGGCTGGACAGATTCAAGACACCCCGTGGCCCTGGCCACGATAGCAAGTGGGGTCTGTCCATAGCCAAAAACAGAGAAAGGTCAGGTCCTAGTCTTGAAACTGACTGGACTGGCACGTTGGCCCGAGCTCATCAAAGAGAGGTCAGCACCTGATCCCCGAAGGTGGCGAGACTGACACGTCGGTACAGAGTTCGGTGAGTATAAAGTAATCACCAATAGGCCTTGGTGAACACTGGTTCAAAAGTAACAGGTATATGAGTAACAGGTATATGAGTAACTGAAATAGTAACTGAAGTTTTTAGACATGAGTAACTGAAACAGTAACTGAAGTTTAGCACCCCGAGTCCTGGTGTAAGGACAGAAGTAGTTTAGCACCCTGGTCCCCGATGGTACGGGGGGATAGGTATAAGGTTAGGGAACAAGCAGTTTAGCACCCCAGCCTGGGAGTACAGGTAGATAGCCTGCAGTCCCCTTTAAAGGTAGGGGCAAGTGCAGAGTAATAAGAATAGCTTTAGCAATTAAATAGTTAATAATGCGCATTTACTTTGATCTTTAAGCCCTGCTGCAGCACAACAACATTATAGCATAACAGTAAAAGCATTAAACCTTGCAAGTATATAACAGTTAAAAAGAGTGCACTAATAAAAAGAAAAGAAGTGAATAAGTATTCTTGTACTCATGATGATCTGCAATAAACATCTTATGCTTATAACTTTCCTGATTCCATTGTTATTTTCCCTGGTACTGATAATCCCTAGTTCCCCTCTACCCCCCTTGCTACTTCCTCTGTGGGAGCAGTATTTGGTTCCCTTGGTGATGACCTGGGTTATCAGCTGGATCGGTTCAACCCTCTATTATCTGGTTCTGGTTCCCCTGACTACTGATGTACCTGTCAGTGCCTCCTCCCTTCCATCAGACCAAGGCCGGGCTATTATCCCGGTGGACAAAGAACCCATTGTCCGTCCGCAACCCTCGATGAATAACACCCTGAGGGGGGACATTAAACAGTGTAGCGGCATACAGAGGGAAAAGGCCAAACTAATTTAAAAACCGACCTGGATTTGAGAGGAAGTCAAGGCAGTTATAATTTTTTTTTAAAAAAGTATATAAGCAATGGAAGAAAGGGAATTTAATCACAATAAATATAAATTAGAAGCTGGCCATTGTAGGAAATGGATAAGAAAACCAAAAGGAAACAATGAGAAATCTATGGGTAAGATGAATTAAGGATAATAAGGAGGAGTTTATTAGGAACAAAAAGAAGCCTAACTGGTCCATTTCTAAATAGAAATTGTAAAATTATCAGTAATAATGCAGAAAAGATAGAAGTGATCAGTAAATATTTCTAGTTTATATTTGGGAAAATAACAGATCATTAGTCATAACATATAACAATGTTCTTTCCATTCCACTACTATCTCAGATGATGTTAAACAGCAGCTACTAAAGTTAGTAATCAGCAGATTGGATAACATCCAAGAGTTTTAAAAGAACTGGCTGAGGAGTTCGCAGGATCATTAATGTTGATATTCAATAAATGTTGGAATATTGTGGAAGTTCCAGAAGAAAGATAATGTTGTGCCAATAAATAAAAAGGGTAAATTGGATGACAGGGGTAGTTATAGGCTGTGACCGGGGCCTCCTGGGATACCTTCCTGGACGTGCAAAAATCAGGGCAAGCTGTAAAACCGGGAGCCAAACTCCCCACACACTGATGGGTGGTACTTAAACCAGTCTCCCTATCGGTCACAAACAGGTTTCTGGTTCCCCACACTGGGTACCAAGAAATCTGCCCAAAATAGAAACAGCTCCCTTTATTGCACTCCAGCTCCTCTGGCTCCCACTTAGCTGCACGGTCCCTTGAAGATATAGGTTCTCCTGACCCCAAAGGGCCAGCCACAGCACACAGAACAATATAGGTTTGGATCTTACCCAAAATACCACACTGGTAGTCAATCCTTTAGCAACTACAACTAAAGGTTTAATATAAGAAGAAAAGAAGCAAAATATGAGAGATGTTAAAGGGTCAAAGCGAATCACATACATACAAATGATTTAAAGTTCATGAAAAGCAGTTTGCAGGTTTGTTCCTCTGGTAAACACCCAGCATTAGGGTGGGCCTCAATCCTTTGTTCAGTCTCAGAGGAATAGTTCCAGAGATGGGTGTTGGCTGTAGACTGAGGACTTGAAAAGCAAAATGGAGTTGGAGTTGCTGCCTTTTATCACCTCTGGCCTTCTCCATGCTGTGTGCAGGTCTCTCCAATCAAACTGGATCTGAGTCACATGTTTAAGTCCTAGTGGCTCAACAGGTTTTCTTCTTCAGCCCATTATACTGGGGAGCTTCCTTAATGGGCCATTAAGGAGACAATGGCTGGATAGACATTCAGTCTGGGGAGTTTTCCCAACCTTACACAAGTTAAAATATAACAATCATATTCCTAACTTCTAATATGAATACAAATCCTACACAAATTATATAATCATTCCCCACAAATTATTACCTTTCTATTGACACCAAACATGGCATAGTTCCTATGGATTATAACAATCATAAAATATTAATACAAAATAATATCATAAATGGTTCCTTAAATCCGGACAGTGTCACATAGGCAATGTTCCCTCTAAGGTTTGGCGGCTTGTGTGCAACATTTTCAAGCTGTGTGCAAAACTTTTTCTGAATAAAATTTTTGTGTAAACTCACACGACAGAAATTATAGGCATTAATTGAAGTTAAAGTGATTGTAAATAGAATCAGTTAATTGTGTTTAATTGAATTTGAATGAATTTTGAATTGAAATTTAATTTTTAGAAAGGTTTTTATTTAAAATTAATTTTTAAAAGATTTTTTTAAGAAAGAAAGAAAGAAAGAAAGAAAGAAAGAAAGAAAGAAAGAAAGAAAGAGGAAGACAAAAGGAAAAAAGAGAAAGAAGGAAGAGAAAGAGAGGAAGAAAGAAAAAAGAAGGAAGGCAAAGAAGAGAAAGAAGGAAAGAAAAAGGAAAGCAAAGAAGAGAAAGACAGAGAGAAGCCAAGGCCGCTGGCAGGGGGGACCCTACCGCAGCCCTGGGAAGCCGCCGGTGGGGCGGAGCTGACCCCAGCCCCGGAGGCTGATCCCGGCCCCGTGCTGGGAGGCCGAGGCCGTTGGATGAGCCTGGCCCTGGCCCCGGGCCAGGAAGTTGAGGCAGTCGGCAGGTGGGAGCCCGGGAGCCCGCCACACCGCAGCCACCCCACTGCCCCGGCCGCGTGGAGCAGGCAGGCAGACAGGCAGGCCCGCGCACCTGACCCTAGCCTGAGCCTGCCTGTCCTACCCTGGGGGGGCGGAGGGCCAGCCCAGAGGCCGGGCGCAGGCCGGGTCTGCCGCAGCAAAGCCGCAGCCCCGGGGGTCTGGAGGGAGCAGCGGGGGCTGCCGGGCTGCGCAGGGGTCCCTCAGTGCTGCGCGGGAGGTGCGACGGCCGCTGCGCGGCTGGACACCCGCGCAGCTTAGGGGGAACACTGGTTATAGGCCTGTCAGTTTGACATTGATCCTGGATCACAAAATAGAGTAGCCGATACAGGACTCAATTGATAAAGAATTTTAAAACAATAGTATAAGTAAAGCCAGTCAACATGCTCTTACGGAAAATAGAGCCTGTCAAAATAACTTGATATCTTTTTTATGAATTGTATGTTTGGTTGATAAAGAAAGTAGTATGGATATAATATACTTACACTTCAGTAAGGTGTTTGACCTGATACAGCACAAGATTTTGATTAAAAATATTTTGAATAAAAAATTATAAAATAAACATGATGCACAAATAGGATTAGAAGCTAATTCAAAATGTAATTGTGAATGATGGACTCATGGTTGGATGCTAGTTAAACATTTTTATCATTGACATGGAAGAAAATATAAAATCATCACTACTAAAGATTGTAGAGCAGTGATTCCCAACCTTTTTGGCTTGAGAGCCACAGGAATCATTTTTACAACCCTGAAGGGCCACCAGTCTCCACGAGCAGTACCCCAGCATCTAGGGACCCAGGCAGAGTGCTTTGCTCTCTGCTAGAGCTGGGAGAGAGGAGCATTGATCTCCCATCCCTCTGGTTCCAGCAGGGACTCCAGCACCTATGGACCTAGGTGGAGCACTTTGACATGCTCCCAGCTACAGCCAGTGGGAGAGGAGTGCTGATTTCCCATCTCCTTGACTACAGCAAGAAGCCTGCACCAGTCTTTTAGCTCCATGGCAATGCGCTCTACCTGGGTCCTTAGGTAGTGGCTCCTTTCTGCAGCCAACAGGAGGGGAGCTTTGGGCTACTTTGAAAGTCCTCACGGGCCCCTTTTGGCCTCCGGGCTGACACAGGTTGGGAACCACTGTTGTAGATGACACAAAAATTGGGAGACTGATAAGTAATAGAAAGGACAGGTCACTGATACAGAGCAATCGGGATCACATGGTAAGCTTGGTGCATACAAACAATAAGTGTTTTAATGAGGATAGATGTAAACGTATACCATTTTGTGGGGGAATGCTGGAGACTCTATCCTGGGACGCACTGACCCTGAAATGAATCAGGGGTTGTGGTGGATAATCAGCTGGACATGAGCTCCCAGTGGATATGCTGTGGCCAAAAGGGCTAAAGTGATCCTTGGATCGCCGTAAATAGGGGCATCCCAAGAAGGGTTAGAGAGGTAATTTTACCTGTGTATTTGGCACTGGTGTGGCTGCTGCTGGCATACTGAGTCTAGCTGTGGCATCCACAATTCAAGAAAGATGTTGGTAAATTGGAGAGGGTTCGGAGAACCATAAGAAGGGGGCAGGTGACCAAAACCCATGTAAGTCAAAAACAGGGAGACCTGGAGGAAAGGTCTGAACTTGGGGGGAGCCTGGGCTATAATAGCAGGGACAAAAGAGAGGCCAGACAGAATGGGGGAGGGGAATCAAATCAGTATCTTAAGTGTCTGTATACTAATGTGAGAAGTACGGGAAATAAGCAGGAAGAACTAAAAATGCTAGTAGCTAAACACAACTATGACGTAGTTGGCGTCACAGAGACTTGGTGGGATAATTCACATGACTGGAATATTAATAGAGCAGATTTGCTTAGGAAGGATAGGCAAGTCAAAAAGGGAGACAGTGTTCCCTTGTATATTAAAAACGGGCTTATAGTACGGCAGGGGAGGTTTAGGTTGGACATTAGGAAAACATTCCTAACTGTCAGGGTGATTAACCACTGGAATAAATTGCGTAGGTAGTTGTGGAATCTCCATCATTGGAAATTTTTAATAGCAGGTCTGACAAACACCTGTCAGGGATGGTTTAAGAGGGTCCTTGGTCCTGCCATGAGTGCAGGGGACTGGACTCGATGACCTCTCATGATCCCTTCCAGTTCTAGGATTCCATGAAGAACATCAAGGATCTCAACCTAGTTAGCAAGTTCCAGTGTCACACTAGTTCAGCAAAACAGACAAAGAGTCTTGTGGAACTTTTAAAGACTAACAAATGTATTTCTTCTTCAAGTGATTGCTCCTGTTCATTCCACATGAGGTGTGTGCATGCCATGTGCATGGATCGCCAGAAACTTTTCCCCTTGAGTACCCATAAGGTTGGCTGTGGAGACCCCTGGAGTGGCACCTGTATGCACTCTGTAGAAGGCACAACTGACTGTCGCCTCTCCAGTTCCTTCTTACCACCCTGACGGTCGCTGGAGCGCGCACTTGCTTTGGCTAGCTTTCTCCCCACCCCCATCTTTAGCAGCACACAAGACTCCGTTTGCACCCACTTCAGGCATGGTTAGCCAAAGTGCATCACCTGTCCTGTGACAAGGTAGCCATGATGGTGTCACTCCCTTGGACTCTGTTGGAGCAGTAAAAATGGTGGTGTGGGATCAAGAATGTCTGCGCAGGCATTCCCTTCAGAGCTCCTCAACCATCCATCTGCCTGGTAACGGACACCTCAGACATTGGATGGGGAGCTCATCTAGGCAACCTGAAAATACAGGCCCTATGGAGCCAGGAGGATATGTGGCTACATACCAGTGTAAAAGAGCTGCAAGTGGTCTATCTAGCATGCGCGACCTTTTGGGATCACCTGGAGGGCAGAGTGGTGGCGGGGCAGACAGCCAACACAACTGCCATGTATTATATCAGCTGGCAGAGTGGAGCGCGCTCATCTCCCTGTGCAGGAAAGCCTTCAGGCTCTGGGACTTTTGAACCACCCACTCAATTCACCTGATGGTCTCCTATCTTCCAGGGATTCAGAATGTACTGGCAGACAGACTGAGCAGGCGGTTCATACCCATGAATAGGCCATAAGATCGGATGTTTTACATCAAGTCTTCCAACAGTGGGGGGTTTCCCCAGATAGATCTGTTAGCTTCAGATGCCAACAAGAAGTGCAGGATCTTCTGCTCCTTCAGGACCCAGAACCCAGGCTCACTAGCAGACACATTCTCAATATTGTGGGTGGGCCATCAAGTGTATGCCTTTCCACTGGCTCCACTGGTAGACAAAGTGTTAGTAAAGATCTGCAAACACAAAGCCTTGGTCATTTTAATAGCACCAGCCTGCCCAAGGCAACATTGGCACTCCACCCTGTTGAACCTGCCAGTGAAGGAGCCAATCACACTTCTCTGCCTGCTGGACCTAATCACCTAGGACTCATAGACACTAAGGTCAGAAGGGACCACTAAGATCATCTAGTCCAGATGTTCCCAACCCCTGGCCGACAGGCCAAAAGTGACCTGTGGGGTTTTTTAAAATGGCCCATGCTGCTTGGCTTCTGACTGGGAGCCAGGCCACAGCTGCCTGGTCCGGTGCACAGCTGGGAGACTGTCTGTGGCCGCCCGCCTCCCCTCTGATCCTGGCCAGGGCTCCAGGGACTGTGAGCGGGGCTGCGGGCAGGCGTGGCTCAGGGGCATACTGCAGAGGGAGGGGCTGCGGGCCAGCGCAGCATGGTTGTGGGGTGCACAACCTTTTTTGACCAAGGGCCGAACTGCATTTTCTAAGACCACTCGAGGGCCACAAATGCAAATGGGGCCCATCTGCTGCACACCCCATTGGTTCCCCCGCCCCCAGCCCCCCCCCGCCCCCTCCCCCCCCCCGCCCCCGCCCCCCTCCTCTGCCCCCCCCCCCACGCCCCTTCCCCGATCCTCCATCAGGTTGGTCAACCCTGACTTGCCCTTGGTGAATCCATGCTGACTGCTCCTGATTACCTTCCTCTCTTCCAGATGCCTCAAAATGGATTCCTTGAGGACCTGCTCCATGATTTTTCCAGGGAGAGAGGTGAAGCTGACTGGGTTGTAGCTCCCTAGATATTTCTCCTTCCCTTTTTTAAAGATGTGCACTATATCTGCCTTTTTTCCAGTCATCCAGGACCTTACTCAGTTGCCAGGGGTTTTCAAAGATAACAGCCAACGGCTCTTCAATCATATCATCCAAATCCCTCAGCACTTTCGATGCATTGCATCCAGCCCCATGGACTTGCTCATGTCCAGCCTTTCTACAGAGTCCTGAACCTTTTCTTTCACCACTGAGAGCTGCTCACCTCCTCCCCATTCTGTGCTGCAGTGCTGTATTCTGGAGCTGACCTAGTCTGTGAAGACGGGCAAAAAAAAGCACTGAGCACGTCAGCTTTTTCCACATCACCTGTCACTAGGCTACCTCCCCTGTTCACTTTCCGTGATTTCTTGTTTCAAACATACCTGAAGAAACCTTTCTTTTTACCCTTCAAGTCTCTTGCTAGCTGCAACTCCAATTGTGCTTTGGCCTTCCTGATTTCACACCTATATGCTCGAGCAGTACGTTTATACTCCTCCCTAGTCATCTGTCTGAGCTTCTACTTCTTGTACGCTTCCTTTTTGCATTTAAGCACACTAAGATTTCTCTGTTAAGCCAAACTGGTCACCTGGCATATTTGCCATGCTTTCTGCCCCTCAATACTGTTTCTTTAAAATACCACTAGCCCTCCTGGTCTCCTTTCCCCTCTTATAGTCCCCCAGAAGATTTTGCTCATCAGTTCCCTGAGGGATTCAAAGTCTGTTTTTCTGAAGTCCAGCATCTGTATTCTGCTGCTCTTTTCCCCTCCTTTCGTCAGGATCCTGAACTCAACCATCTCATGGTCACTGCTGCCCAGGTTGCCGTTCACTTCTACTTCCCCTACTGATTCTTCCTGTTTGTGATCAGCAGATCTAGAGGAGCTCAGCCCGTAGTTGGTTCCTCCAGCACTCGCACCAAGACATTGTCCGTAACAGTATCCAATAACTTTCTGGATTGTCTGTGTTCTGTATTGCTCTCCCAGCAGATGTCAGGGGATTGAAGTCCCCCATGACATCCAGGGCATGTGATCTGGAAACTTTCACTAGTGGGCTGAAGAAAGCCTCCTCAACCTCCACCTCCTGGTCTAGTGGTTTATAGCAGATGCTCACCATGACATCAGCCTTGGTGCTCTTGCCTCTGAACCTAACTCAGAGACTCAGCTCCTAACAGGCTTTTCTCCAGTTTCACACTGGAGCTCTGAGCAGTCACATTGCTCTCTTCCACTCAGTGCAACCCCTCCACCCTTTCTCCCCTTCCTGAACAATTTACACCCACCATGAGAGTCCTCCAGTTTATATTATGCTAATCATATCATAGTTCCTACACAGTGCTACCCTGACTGTGTTCATCTGCAAACAAAGTCTATTCTAGACTGTGTTCCTGATAACTAATAACCCATCTGATTTCCATGCTGGCTGAGAACCACACCTGACTGCCAGGCAAGGTACGTGGCCGCTTTGGGGGCATGTCAGAGCTTGCCAGGCACTCACTGCAGGGAGCTCACAGCAGAATAGGTGTGCCAAACGCTCCAAGGTGAGATTCAGGAACCGTTGCACAGGTGTGAGGGTTGCTGAGGGGAAACTATTCAACTGGAGTCCCATCTGGCATCACCATGAGTGGTTCCAGACCATTCCTATGAGACGCCGTCACAGCAGCCGAGCAGTTTAAAGATACAGGGATGGTGTGACAACATCAGGGAGAGCTGGTTACAGAGTCAAAGCCAAGGCTCCTGTCTGTCAGCGTCCTGGTAATGGCATGCCTGCAGCAAAGGCCGGGGATGTCCCCACAGTTCTAGAACACAGGACTGTTTAAAATTGTTCCTCACATGCACCCTCCAGCCCCAGGCGCCAGCATCTCACCTGCACATATAATGCAGCAAAAGCATTTGCCATGGAGGGCTGGTGTGTGGACGCTGGCCCCGGGAACAAATACAGGGGTTTGCCAGCCCTTGGCCTCCAGCCACTCAGTGACTAATTGCTGCTGTGCAGAGAACCATTCCCCTCCAGTGGCTGTGGTGTCCTACACTGGAGCTGTTGGCAGTCAAGGCAGTTTGGAAGAGGTGGGCACACATCCTCTCTGCTGCCTGCTCTAGTCTTGCACCAGGGGGGGAACCGCCCAAGCCTCTCACAGCTGAGCTGACAACATAGGCAGAACTCGACAAACAGAACAGTTTATTTTAAAAAGGAGGGAGCTAGGCTGTTCTCGAGGGTAACAGAGGACAGAACAAGGAGCAATGGTTTCAAATTACAGATGGGGAGGTCAAGGTTGGATATTAGGAAAAACTTTCTCACTAGGAGGGTGGTGAAGCATTGGAATGGGCTATCTAGGGAGGTGGTAGAATTTCCATCTTTGGAGATTTTAAAGGCCCGGTTAGACAAAGCCCTGGCTGGGGTGATTTAGTGGGAGTGGTCCTGCTTTTTAGCAGGGGGTTGGACTAAATGACCTCGTGAGGTCCCTTCCAACCCTATGATTCTATGATTCTATGATCACTGGTGAGCTACTCCCACCATACACCTGCAGGGCTCAGAGCTCCCATGGTGACCCAGCCCCCATGTTCCCAGGGGATCACAGAACACAGATGACAATGTCCAGCCCTGACACACACACATGGGCACAACCTGTCCCACCCCCAGGTGTCATCTCCAGGAGTCCCCCTCCTCCCCAATTCAGACGGAGCAGGGTGACCCAGCTCTTCATGCTCTGGGGATCATAGAGCAACTCCCCCGAGAGCCCATATCACAGCGTGGCTCTTCCTCCTTCCCAATCCAGGAAGAACAGGCTGACCTGCTTAAAGGGTTACAACACACCCCAAGCCCTGATTCCCCAGGATAATCTGATCTCCCCAACCCCATCCACCAGAGATTAGTTTGCCCAGAGCAATCCCCTGTGGCTCTTGCAATCCTCCAAGGAAAATCAAGTTCCTAGAAAGCACAAGACTTCTGTTTTAGGGTACTCTGTCCCCTCGCACAGGAGACCCTAGGGCACCCTCCCCCCACCCCCATCTAGTGGTGCTTTGTATCCTTGTTCAGCGACTTGGTGTCTCACCCTTTTTGGAGGCAGTGTGACTGCCTGGCCAGCATGCATTGCAGGATCTATACAGAAGTCAATGATGAGGGGCCCTTCCCTCCCCACATAGTCCCTTTAGTGGCAGGTGCTGTCAGCTACATGTTCCTGCCCGTGGGGTCTGATTCATCTGCCCCCCGTTTGCGTCCTGGGGCATTCAGTGAGGCCTCAATGGCTGCTCGGATGGACGGGGAGGTGTCTAGCCGCACCTGGGCCTCCTGCACTGAGCAGTTCCGCAGCAGGCACAGAAGGGTTGTGGGGACAACCTGGGAGATAAGAAGACGGTATCAAACACAGGCAGGGGGAAGGGGATGTTCACCAGGTCATCTTCCCACCAGTTCAGCCAGTTACATGGGCCCAGGAGCTCCACTTGCTGGGGCATCTGGGGACATCAGCACCCACTTGCCTGCTTAATGCACCTGGGGGTGACCTCATCCTCTGCCAAGGGAAACACTGCCCGCTTATGCCTCTCAGGAGCCCCACTTCCCCTCAGCTAGGGAGCAGCCCCAGCACACATACTGGTTTTGGAAGGTGGTCCCAGTCCACACCAACCTCCTGACATTCAGTTTCCTGCTGCTGAGACATAGGGCATAGGTCTTGTTACCTGGTTCTTCTCCGCTGCTATCGCAATATGTTTGGAGAGCTCTGCACTGCGAATTTCATCTGAGAGCACCTCAGGGTCATATATGGTCTTCAGCAGACCCTCCTGGCACCTGGCCTGGGAGTGCCCGGTGAATCGCTGTGGAGACAGCATGCCAGTCTGAGCCGGGACAGAGACCAGATTCCATCTCAGTGCAGCTCAGGGATGGTGCTGGAGTGATGTTCACATGGCTCAGCAAGTGGCATTTGCAGGGCCCTGAGCAGACCAGGGAACTTGGGGGAAAGGGAGTACATCAGTGGTGATAACTCTGAGAAGGGGACTGTGAGACTGACCCAGAATGGCTGGGAAGCAGGGGTGGCTCCTCTCTGTCCCACATCTACCTGTCTTGGCTGGGGACGGGCAAAATAGAGCCATGCATAACACCAGAGAGCATCACAGGTCACGGCACCAGCAGGGGACGTGCATACATGCACATGTGTGGGCGCTGCCTGAGCAGGGGCAGCACAGAGAAGGGACAAGGTAAATGGCAGGATCTAGTTGGGGGAATTTTCTTATCATCCATCCACCACCCTGTCAATGAGCTGAAATCCAGGAAGTCCTGAAAAATGTTAGTGCCACAACCTGTGCACTGGCTCCATGCCCCTTCTGAGTAGTAAAAACTCTGCCTACTACTAATCAGAATTGGCAGGGCCTCAGCACACTTACCAGACCCCTTGAGAAATGCTATCATTGCCCAACCCTCAAGAAACCAAAACTTGACGCTAAGAGCTCTTCAGCTTCTCTCCAAACTCCCCTTCCCAGGCACAGGAACAGAGAAAGTAGTGACCAACATGTGACATCAGCCAAGACCCTGGATGCCTCACACAACCTGCCTTGGAGCAGGGCACAGTATGGAGACGGCTCCAGGGGTGGTGAGAAACACTCTGCCATGGACAAGGAGACATGCTCACCATGCCCAGACCACTGGGCCTCTCTCCCAGTGACTCCCATGTAAACATTGAACAGGTGGCGCTAGTCTGGATCTCTGGGAGAATCCCACATGGGGCCTTTGGCCCCATGGACTCTGCTGGAGAGGGACGACTGGCCCCATTCAGGGGCAGGCCAGATACCCCTGCTTTGCCCCGTGGGTGGGTGAGCAGTGCACTGTAGTGCCAGCATTTGGCTCCCAGCCACGGTCCTGGAGACGGGAGCGAGGACTTGGGGGCATCAGTTACTGCCCTGTTGCGTTCTGCCTGGCCTTGAAGAGGTCCTAATGGGCAGCTCCAATGTCCAGAGAAAGGCCACATGAGGAGTGCCCCCCCCCCTTAGCTACTGGCTTTGTGTCCTTCCTTTCCCACAACTGGGCCCTCCACCCAGCTCTGCAGTAACACCAGATAACACTACCACCTTCTTATTTCCAGCCCCAGCAAGGGGCAACGACTAAGTACTGGGCCACTGCCCAAGGCCTCAGTACCTGCAGGATGGACACCGCCCTCCAGAAGAGCTTGGAGTTGCTGACTCTCAGGTCCACCATGTGGTTGTGGAGGATTTTGCCCTTAAGGACGTGGGCTCCAGTGCTGACTGTGTTGAGGATCCACTTGGTGCTGAGCTCCCTCTGGAATTTCTGCAGAAAAAGAGATCCAGTGTGAACAGGGCAGCCATGAACTGCTAGCCCTGAGGCTCTATGGCTCTGCAGGCAGCACTCCTCACTTGTGGGGTACCCTGACCTCGCAGCCAGTCCCTGCTTACCTCAGAAACAACAAAAGTTCACCCACTTGGCATCCCTCCATGCCAGCAACCTCAGGCTCCGAAGCAGGTTAGAATCATAGAAGATGAGGGTTGGAAGGGTCTTCAGGAGGTATCTAGTCCAACCCCTGCTCAAAGCAGGGCCACCCCCAACTAAATCATCCCAGCCATGGGCTATGTCTACACTTGTAAATTTAAGTCGACTTTAGCTAAGTCGACTTAACTAAGTCGACTTAGCATGTCCACACTTAAATTTAAAGTCAACTTAGGGGGGAACTTACAAAGTCGACCTAGAGCGTCCACACTGGATGCCTAGGTCGACTTGTAGGGGCTAAGGGGACCATGGGCAGGTCCACGGTGGCAGGGGGGCACCCCTTGCCAAGTGCCAGGGGGCTCAGCCTTTGCCCCATTGTACCTGGGTACAATGGGGCAAAGTGGGAGACAGACCCTGGCAGGGCATAGGGGCAGGGTGGGCAGGGTTCTGCCCTGCCCTGCCCTTTGGGGGAGCATGCCAGGCTCCCCCAGCAGGGAGGGCAGTGGGGGAGTCCTGGAGAGCCCTAAATTGACTTTAAGTCGACTTAGGGCTACTCCAGGTCTACACTGGCTTAAGTCGACTTTAGAAAGTTGACTTAAGCCTAAAGTCGAATTAAAAGGAGGTTTAATAAAGTCAACTTAATTTTCATTAAGTCAATTTTATTTTCCTTAAGTCGACTTAAGCAGCTTGCTTACATTGACTTAAGGAAAGTGTAGTGTAGACACAGATTAAATTAAGTCGACTTAAGCAAGCTTAAATCGACTTAATTTCTAAGTGTAGACGCACCCATGGCTTTGCCAACTCACAGAATCATAGAATAATAGGGATGGAAGGGACCTCACGAGGTCATCCAGTCCAACCCCCTGCTAAAAAGAAGGACCACTCCCACTAAATCACCCCAGCCAGGGTTTTGTCTAACCGGGCCTTAAAAATCTCCAAAGATGGAGATTCTACCACCTCTCTAGATAGCCCATTCCAATGCTTCACCACCCTCCTTGTGAGAAAGTTTTTCCTAATCTCTAACCTTGACCTCCCCAGCTGTAATTTGAAACCATTGCTCCTTGTTCTGTCCTCTGTTACCCTCGAGAACAGCCTAGCTCCCTCCTTTTTGGAGCACCCCTTCAAGTAGTTGAAGGTTGCTATCAAATCTCCCCTCAGTCTTCTCTTCTGTAGACTAAATAAGCCTAGTTCCTTCAGTCTCTTCTCATAAGTCATGTGCCCCAGCCCCCTAATCATTTTTGTTGCCCTCCGCTGGACTCTTTCTAATTTGTCCACATCCTTTCTGTAGTGGGGAGCCCAAAACTGGACACAGTATTCCAGATGCGGCCTGACCAGTGTCGAATAGAGGGGAATTATCACATCCCTCCATCTGCTGGCAATACTCCTACTGATGCAGCCTAATATGCCATTGGCCTTTTTGGCAACAAAGGCACACTGTTGGCTCATATTCATCTTCCCGTCCACCATAAACTCCAGGTCCTTTTCTACAGCGCTGCTACTTAGCTGATCGGTCCCCAGCCTGTAGCAGTGCGTGGGATTTTTCCATCCTAAGTGCAGGACTTTGCACTTGTCTTTGTTGAACCTCATGAGGTTTCTTTCAGCCCAGTGTTCCAATTTGTCCAAGTCTCCCTGGATCCTGTCCCTGCCCTCCAGAGTATCTACCAATCCCCCCAACTTGGTGTCATCTGCGAACTTACTAAGCATGCAGTCTATTCCATCATCAAGATCATTAATGAAGATGTTGAATAGAACCGGCCCCAGGACCGACCCCTGGGGCACTCCACTCGTTACCAGTTGCCAACCAGACATTGAGCCATTGATTCCTAGCTGCTGAGCCCGTTGATCTAGCCAGTTTTTGATCCACCTTACGGTCCACTCGTCCAACTCCTTCCTCTTTGGAATCCCCCGTCAAGGGGTGGGGGTGATGGCTGCTATCAACCCACCCTCCTCAGGTTTCTCTTCTGCAGACTAAACAAGCCCAGTTTCCTCAGCCTCTCCTCATAAGCTGTGTGCCAGCTCCCTCCTCATTTTTGTTGCCCTCCTCTTGACTCCCCAATTTGTCCAAATCCTTTCTGTAGTGGGGGCCTCAAAACTGGACACCGTACTCCAGATGTGGTCTCATCAGTACTGAACAGAGGGAATAATCACTTCCCTCAATCTGCTGGGAATGCTCCTACTAATGCAGCCCAAGATGCCATCAGCCTTCTTGGCACTAAGGACACACTGTTCACTCATATCCAGCTTCTTTTCCACTGTAACCCCCAGGTCCTTTTCTGCAGAACTGCTGCCCGGCCAGCCGGTCCCAAGCTGTACCAGTCCACGGGAGTCTTCTATCCTAAGTGCAGGACTCTGCACTTGTCCTTGTTGAACCTCATCAGATTTCTTTTGGCCCAATACCCCAATTTGTCTAGGTCATTGTGTATCCTATCCCTACCCTCCAGCATACCTACCACTCCTCCCAGCTTATTGTCACCCACAAACTTTCTGGGGGTGCAATCCACTCTATCCTCCAGATCATTAATGAAGATGTTGAACAAAACCAGCCCCAGGACAGACCCCTGGGGCACTCCACTTGTTACTAGCTGCCAGTTGGACATGGAGCCATTGAGTCTGATGATTTAGCCAGCTTTCTATCCAGTTTTTAGTCCACTCATCCAACCCATACACCTTTAACTTACTGGCAAAAATATTATGGAAGACCGTATCAGAAGTTTTGTTCAAGTCAAGGTATATCATGTTCACCACTTTCCCCACTCCAACAGAGCCAGTCATCTCATCATAGAAGGCAATCAGGTTGGGACTGCATTACCTGGATAAAATTCCCTTCGTACTCAAGGAACAGGATGGGCCACATGATGCTGATGATGGAGGGAAAGAGCTTCTTGAGTGTGGCCTGATGGAATAAGATACAAACAGAAACCCTGTAGTGACATAGATGTGTCCCAATGTGCCTAGCAAGTCCTAGCAGGGATATTGCATCTATTTGCCATTGTTTTTTTAATATTATACCAAAGGGAGTCTTGTCCGGTCTGCTGAAAGCTAATGTCTAGCTGGTTGTCATGGTTATTGTGAGATGTTTCAATTGGAAACAATGTTAGTGTTAGCTAACACGTAGGACATTGTGTTCTATATCTGTTGGGAGTGAACCTAGCACCAGAAGCAGGGCAGTCTGACAGCTGACCCATTCAAGTGAGAGCAATGAGCATCCATGGAGACAGTCTGTATTTACTGTCTGGAGTGGACACAGGCTGGAGAGTTTCAAAGACAAAAACTCCAAGAGTTTTGGAGAGAGTGGGCCCCCTGGGCTAAGAATCTATACCTCAGGATTGTGTAAGAGCAGAATATTATCCCATGTATGTATCCATTACAGGAGGGGACTCTGTCAGTGGGGACAAGAGCTGGAAGAACTAACCATTGAGTGAGAAATACCTTATTAGACAGAAAGGGTTATTAGTGGGAGTGGTCCTGCTTTTAGCAGGGGGTTGGACTAGATGACCTCATGAGGTTCCTTCCAGCCCTATGATTCTATGAAAGGGACCTTGCTGATAAGTACAGGGCTACTGGTTGCATTTCATGATTTTCTGTTACTTTGCAGATTTGGTGCTGATTGGGGGCAGTGTGACCTACGTACTACTTTGAGCAACTCCAAGGTACCCACAGCAACTGTGGGGCAAAATGGATGCTCTTCCCATTCAATAGTTAAGGAATTCCAGAATGAAAGCTTCTTGTGCAAACCCCAACCATGGCCTTGCTGTGTGTGCACCAGGGTCAGTCTAATTACATGAGTACAAGCTCTATTTCCTAAAGGCCTTTTCTGTTTCCGGAGAAGGAAAGAGAGAGATCTTCTTTACTCACCGGAAGGTACTGTCCAACAGTGGCATGAGAAAGTGCTTGGACATTTGATGTCTTCTCCTTCACCTGAACCACAAGCTTCTCCACCTCTGTGAG
>ML688333.1:682257-710243 GCA_007922175.1 Pelusios castaneus | reverse complement strand
CCCTTCTGGCATGCACCCGATCAGTCCTGGTCAAAAGGGAGTCCTGCGCTCCCTTCTCCCCGGTACCCGCGGGGTCCGGGCAAGAAGGGAGTGTGCTCCAGCTGATGGGAAACCCCGGGACTTCCCTGTCAGCTGGAGCGCAGTCCGGAGAAGGGACCATGGGGCTCCCTTCTCCCCAGGACCCCATTGTCCTGGCCAAAAGGGAGCCCGTGCTCCTTTCTCCCCGGGAGCTGAGTGGTCCCGGGGAGAAGGGAGCTGAGACAGCTGCCTGCGGTTTCTCAGTCCCAGCAGAGCCAGCCATGCACCGGCTGGTTCTTGCTGGGACAAGCCACAAGCGGCTTCCTGGTCTGGGGAGAGCCAGCCCTGCAAGGCTGGCTCTCCCTCCACCTAGCCAGTCAACTTAGAGAGTCTAGTGTAGACTCTCTAAGTCTACTTAATAGGAGCACCTTTAAGTCGACTTAAGAGTCTTGTGTAGACTCTCTAAGTCAACTTAATAAGGTCGACTTAAAGTCGACTTTAGAAAGTCGACTTAAGAAAGTCAACCTAACTTTCTGAGTGTAGACATAGCCTCTCTGACTTTGAGGCTTTTCCATGCCATGTGTTGAGGGCTTGTGTTTGAAAGAAGCCATATGGCAATCCACTATAAAAGCAGCTGCGCCATTGTCTTCAGTCTTCAGCCTTACCTACCTCTGAATCAACTCTCTTCTGCAACTGAAGCTGTGACTCAAAGGACTGAGGCCCATCCAGGTACCGGATGTGCACCAGAGAGACTGGACAAGTCTGCAAACTCCACAATTCTACTGAAAACCTGCTATATGTGGACTTTCAAAGCATTTGTGTATATGTGATTGCTTGAATCATTTAACAGTTCTCTTCTAGCTTGTTTCTTTCCTTTTATAATAAACCTTAAGTTTTAGATACTGAAGGACTGGCTGGCAGTGTGGTATTTTGGGTAAGATCCAAACATTTATTGATCTGGTAATGAGGTTGACCCTTTCAGGTCAGGAGAACCTTTCTGGTAAAGAGCATGGAGTGTTAAATAACTTCTCTCTTTACTGGACCTAGAGGCTGATCGGGAGCCAGAGACTGGAATGCAGAAAAGGAGAAGGTGTATCTTTTGTTCTAGTTTTTTGACAACTGATGTGGGGAACCAGAAGCATTGTTTGTGGCTGTTGGGGGAGTCTGACTTCAGTGTCACACACCAGTACTGAGAGAATCTGTTCTCTTTTTGCAGCTTGGACCTTGGCATTTTCAGGTGTCCATCCCAGGCATGGACAGGTCACACAGCTTAACTAAAAGAAGGCTCGGGGGAAATATGGTTGCTCTTTCTAAATACATCAGAAGGACAAATACCGTGGAGTGAGAGAAGTTCTTTAAGTTAAGTGACAAAGTAGATGCAAGAACAAAGAGGCAAAATTAGATGCAGGTTTCTAAACATCAGAGGAGTGAAGTCTGGAACAGCCTCCCAAGGGGAGCTGTGGGGACAAAAACCTAGCTGGTTTCTAGGCTAAACTGGGTAAGTTTATTGGAGGGGGTGGTAGGATGATACTGCCTGCCATGACATGTAGTAGATTTGCATCTGCTGGTAGCAAAACACACAAGGAGTCCTGTGGCACTTTCAAAGACTAACCCATTTATTTAACACATGAGCTTTCATGGGAACTTATGCATTAAATAAATTGGTTAGTCTTTAAAAGTGCCATAGGATTCCTTGTTTGTTTTGCTGAACTAAACTGACACGGCTCCCCTTCTGGACTTACTAGTAGCAAGTATCTCCATCAACCAGTGATGGGGCACTTGATGGGGAGGACTCTGAGTTACTACAGAGAATTCTTTCCCAGATGTCTGGCTGGGCGGGTCTCGCCACAGGCTCAGGGTCTAACTGATCACCAGATTTGGGGTTGAGAAGGAATATCCCCCCAGGTCAGGCCGGTAGACACTCTGGCGGATTTCCACCTTCCTCTGCAGATTGGGGACTGGGTCACTTGCAGGTTCTCTGGCGCCATGATATGAGGACTTCAGTAGCTCAGGCTCAGCCAGAGGTTAGGGTCTATTACAGGAGTGGGTGGGTGAAGGTCAGTGGCCTGCAATGCCCAGAGGGTCGGACTAGATAATCATGATGGTCCTTTCTGCCTTTATGAGACATCAATGCACTGAGAGACAAGCCAGCCGGCCCTAGGCAAACCCCACCCAACAGCACTGTGTAAAAACACCACAGTCCGACGAACAGATCTGGGGACAGGAGCCCAAAGCAAAAGATGAGAGAGTGTAAATCCCACACCTGTGCCATGCCACTGACACTCTCTCTCTCTAACCACAAAGCCACTGATCTGTGTTTCTACTCGGTCCATCACTGGCATGCAGTGAGTTCACCTCACAGCCCCACAACAGAACGGGTTGTATTGGCAATGGACACAGAAAGAACTAAGGCACAGAGAGAGAAGTGACGTGTCTAAGGTCACACAGAGTCTGAGGAAGAACTGAGAACTATTCAAACTATAAGCCAACCTTCCCAGGGGCCAGCAAGAGTGGGTTTCAGACACTGCCCATCTCAATCAGACCAAGCTGTCCAATCTCTGACAGGGGCCAGCCCCAGCAGCTTCTGCTGAACATGCAGTTACCGGGGGGCCAGCCCCAGGGGAAGCAGCCCCACCTCCAGTAGTTAGAGACTTTTGCCCGGGTGCTGGAAAGTTCATGGCCAATCCCAAGCTCTGGTTTGGGGGCCAGTATTTCCTCGACAATTCTGAATATTCTCCATGCCCAGAGGAACATCTAAGCCTCTCTTTGAATCTTGCCAGGCTCTTGGCCTTAGATATGTCCTGTTTTGGAGAGTTTCACAGGCCCCTAGTGTCCTCTGGGAAAGTACTTCCTTTGATCAGTTTTTACTTTGGTGCCTTTCAGCCTCAGTTAGCTTCCCCATCATTCTTGTCTTACGACACAGGGAGGTGCTCTCAACCTTCCTTCGCTAGACGCTGCATCATTAATAATTTTATTCTCACATCCCCTCTTAACTGTCCTTTTCTAGGTAGCAAGGCCAGAGATCCACATACTAGGGAGTGTGGGGAGGAATCACAGCAAGAGGCTTCAGGGAGCAGCACCCACAAGGGGTACAAAGTGGCTTCCTTTCCTCCCTCCATGCTCCACGGGTCCCATCCCTCAGTTCCCCACCACGCCTCACCATCCAATGTGAAGAGGAAGAGAACAGTGTCAAGCGCTGTCAGTGATGGGAGAACCATCTTCACAAAGTCCTCTTGAGAGAAGGCGAACTGTGAGCCCTGCCAGAGAAGAAGCATGTTTAAAATGGAACCAGGGCTCCTGCTACACTCCCCCCACCCACCCCGCCACTGGGGTTACCTTCCACTCCCTATACCGGGGCCCCTCCTCTCCTCCCAGATGTGGCAGATCCCACCCCTTTCACAAGGCTGGGACTTCCCCTGCTCTCTCCTCCCTGACTCCAGATTCTCTCTCCTACCCTTTCTAATAACAAAGCCCCATGGCCTCCTAACATTGGGGCTCACTTCTCAACATCAGGCAGCCCAAGTGTCTCCGCCTCTGCCCATCAGCCTGGGAGGCTGTGAGAACCAGCGACATGGACATAGAGAACCACCACCCACCAGGCCTCCACAGCACGCACCCCAGGGCAGCACCCACCCTACACCATGAGTTGCACCACAGCCACAGGCTACCTCAGATCAGATGCCACCCGCTAGCCACCCCAGTCAAATCCAGTCCCACACTCATGGCCAGAACTACCTCCATCCCACCACTTACTTCCCACTTAGACCCTACCCCAGGGCAGAGCTCACGGTAAGTCAAAACTCCTCAGCCATCCTCATCCCCTCACACCAAGCCAAGCAGGGTCTCATCGCCCGCAGAATCTGCTCCAATGAACCGAGCACAGTCAGACGCCTAGAGTAACCTGACAGCCAGGGCCTTGCTTCGCACCTGTTCTGCAGCCAGGCTCCTACCTGCGCTATCAGATCTGCCTCCTTGTTGAACATTTCACTGTGATCCCCAATCAGGAAGCCTCGCACATCATGATAGTCTGTGCAGGAAAATAACAGGTGAGTGAGCCAGAGAAAGAGGGAATGGGGCTCCATGCCAAAGGGCTTTTATCAGAAACCCAAGAGGCTGGAGCCAAGAGGTCTTTGAGCAGGGTCCCACAGGCTGGAGACTCCCTGGAATCTGGGGCTCAGCACCCTCTAAGCAGCATCCCCTGGGATCTAGCTAAGGGGGTACCTTGCATCCAGACCCCAGGGTTGAACTGATTCAAAGACATGGAAGAGACCATGAGAGGTCATTGAGTCCAGTCCCCTGCACTCACGGCAGGACCAAGTACCATCTTAAACCATCCCTGACAGGTGTGTGTCTGACCTGCTCTTAAAAACCTCCAATGATGGAGATTCCACAACCTGCCTACACAACTTATTCCAGTGGTTAATCACCTGACAGTTAGGAATATTTTCCTAATGTCCAACCTAAACCTCCCTTGCCATAATTTAAGCCCATTGCTGCTTGTCCTCTCATCGGCAGGTAAGGAGAACAATTTTTCTCCCTCCTGGTAACAACTTTTTAGGTACTTGAAAACTGTTATGTCTCCTCTCAGTCTCCTCTTTTCCAGACTAAACAAACCCAGTTCCTTCCATCTTCCCTTGTATGTCAAGTGCTCCAGACCTTTAATCATTCGTTTTGCTCTTCTCTGGACTTTCTCCAGTTTCTCCACATCTTTCCTGAAATGAGGCGCCCAGAACTGGACACAGTACTCCAGTTCAGGCCTAATCAGGGCAGACTAGAGTGGAAGAATTACTTCTCGTGTCTTACTTACAATACTCCTGTGAATACATCCCAGAATGGGGTTTGCTTTTTTTGCGACAGTGTTACACTGTTGACTCATATATTTAGCTTGTGGTCCACTATGACACCCAAATCCTTTCTCTTAGTACTCCTTCCTAGGCAGTCATTGCCCATTTTGTATGTGTGCAACTGATCTTTCCTAAGTGGAGTACTTTGCATCTTTGTTGGATCCTCTCCCCACAGTGCTGGCCACCAATGTCAAGGTTCCCAGAACTCTCAGCGTTAGCTGACGTCAGCTTTGGCATAAGTAGAAAGGCCCAGGGTGTTCCCATGGCAGCTGGTAGTGTATTGCACTCCCAGGCTACACCTGGAATGGTCCACGGGCCAAGTACATGAATGGGCTGTCTGGTACAGACCTAGGGAGGGTCCTTCATGCCTCTTGGTACTCGAGATGCGCTAGAGACATACACCAAGGTACCAGAAATACAAAGTGGAAAGGTGATTGGTTAACTCTAGTTTCAGAAGATGTCCACACTACCTTTCACTTGCAAATAGGTAGATATAAAGATAGCGTCAGGGTGTAATTTTGGGAGCATGTCTGCTGTGTAAGGTGACCAGAACAACACAGCTTGCAATAGCTTCCAATACCAGACTGGTATTGGACTGAACGTTTTCCCTGTGCTGTATTACTGTTTGCTTAGAGTGATAAACCTGACTGAACATACTCATAATGAACCAAAGTGTGACCAAGCAATTGGCTATCCAAGTATCAACAGCTGGGAGCAGGGGAGCTTGGACGCTACTCACACCTCTCCCTGATTATCCCTTTAGTCCTTCCTTCCTCCCCCCACCACATTTCTGCTGCAATAGATTTCCATGCCGGGAGCAAGGTAGCAGAATTACTCCCTGCACAGCCAGGTCTCTTACCTGCCCCGAATGTTGGGATGCACTCAGCACCGTCCATGATGGCAATAATGCCCAGTGTGTGCCAGCCAACCATGTACACGCAAGCCTTCTTCTGCAAGCTGAGGAAAGCATGGCACAGAGGGGTTACTCGGGGGACTGGGGAAAGCATGGCACAGAGGGGTTACTCAGGGGACTGCGGGGAAGGACAGCACAGAGGGGTTACTCGGGGACTGGGGAAAGCACGGCACAAAGGGGTTACTTGGGTGACTGCGGGGAAGGACGGCACAGAGGGGTTACTCGGGGGACTGGGGAAAGCACGGCACAAAGGGGTTATTCGGGGGACTGCGGGGAAGGACGGCACAGAAGGGTTACTCGGGGGACTGGAGGGAAGCACGGCACAAAGGGGTTACTCGGGGGACTGCGGGGAAGGACAGCACAGAGGGGTTACTCGGGGGACTGGAGGGAAGCACGGCACAGAGGGGTTACTCGGGGGATGGGGGGAAGGACGGCACAGAGGGGTTACTCGGGGGAGAGGGGGAAGGATGGCACAGAGGGGTTACTCGGGGGATGGGGGAAGGACGGCACAGAGGGGTTACTCAGGGGAAGCACGGCACAGAGGGGTTACTCGGGGCTAGCGGGAAGAACGGCAGAGGGGCTGCTGGAGCTACTGAGGCTAGTGGCGGGGCACAGCACGGGGTTACTGATGAGAGCACAGCACAGGGGGTCACTGGGGGGGAGGAAAGAGCGGAGCACAGGGGGTTACTGGGTGTTAATTGGCTGCGGTCCCCTTGCATTGGCCACTGAGTAGAGCAGCACCTGACTCATCCTTCCTCTCCTCCTTCCCTCTGTCTCTCACCCCCAGGTCTCCCGCTGAAATGGAGATGCTTCCACCTCACCTGGTGCCCGCTTGCTTCACCAGGGCAGCGATCTTTTTGCTCTGGGTGTAGGTGACTTTGTGTGCACGCTCATATGTCCTCAGGATCTCCAGAAGGCACCTAGAGGTGGGAAGAAAGAGGGCAGGACTCATGCGTTCTGGGCAGGCCAGCGAGATGCATGCTCGTGGGCCGTTCCCAGTGTGAGCAGGGCAGTCGGGTGCAGTGGGCTTTTCCCAACATCCCAGCACGACATCAACATTCCCAGTGAATCCCTGAGAACAGCAATGGGCCAACAGGATGCCCAGCCCCACCAGCACAGCCAACCAGCTCTGAGCTGAGACTCACTTCTCTGAGATGTCCGTTTCCTTGGAGACTGTCTTGTGTGCTGCCAGCAACAGAGTCTCTAACAGTATCTTGGTGGCACTTCCACCCTTCATCCGTGAGGAGCCACTGATGCCTTCAGGCTGAGTCAATGGGAGAGAGAGCAGAATGACACACGGATAGCACGGTTCAAACCCACTCCCCACGCTACTATCCTGAGCGTACTGAGAATCAAACCCCACTGCCTGGGCCCCCATCTCTGCGGACTGGAATATATTCGTTTATCTCAATCTTCTGTAATCTGTTCCAGTGGCATAGCACGGGTGTCTGACGCCTGCTGGTGCCTGGGAGCCAAGTCCACAGGAGCCCCACACACCCACACCTTGCAGCCCCCTCCCAGCTCGGCACCCCCCTGCAGCCCAGTGCCCAGGGGCTTGGCCCGCTCCCCACTGCTATGACACTGACCTGTTCTTTCCCTGTTTTGTCTGTGTTCCTTCCCCCTTGTTGTTAATACTGTCTTGAGTCATCATTGACCTTTTTAGTGGAGACTGATGCAAAACGGGCATCAAAGACATCAGCCTCCTTGATGTCATCAGCAATGGGGAGGTCAGTCCCACACATGTCTTGTGCATGAACTGGGGAACTAATCAACACTGGTGGCTGGAGGCCTACAGAGCCTCACTAGCTCCGCGAGACCCCAGCTTCGGGTCCTCTGCCTTCGCCACATCAGCAGGACAATGTGTAATACTAGTAACACGAACCCTGTGATTAGACCAGATCCCAGCAGTGCAGACCTGCTTGCACCTGGCACGGTGCGGCTCAGCTGCTCTGATCACAGAGCCTTGGCCTTCTACCCTAGCAATCTGCAGAGCTCTCTCATTTCCACTCCCTTTTCACCCTCAGGTCTGTAGCTGATCCTGCCGTCCCTGTCTCATTGGAAGGCCTTTGAACCTCAGGGCTAGGCTCTAGAGTCAGCACAAAGGCTGTTTCCAAGCAGCAGTCTGGAAAGGATCCAAACTGAGGTGGAACCTGACACCTACCCCCACAGCAGGATTGAGAATGAATGCTTTGTGAGACTCCTGCAGCTTCTGCATCCGCTCAGCCACCTGGCGGAAGGTGGAGTGCCAGCCCTCGATCCTATCATTCCTGCAAAGAAGAGCTGCTGCATTCAGGGTTGGGACGAAGCCCTCACTCTGCCCCAGGGCCTAACATCTCTGTAGAGGGTCTGGGCTGCAGCCTTGCCCTGGGGCGTCCCCAGCCCGCTTCCAAGAAGTCCTCAGCTTTCCAGGGAACTGGCTGAGGCTGGCTGGCAAGTCCCACCTCTGGGTACCATTGGAGATGGCCTCAGATCCGCCTCTGGGTTTGCGGGCTGGGGCTGCCATAGGCTCTACTCTAGAGCAGCGGTTCTCCATCTTTTTTCCGTCATGACACACCTGCCAGATGATGTTCCCCCGCGTGACACACACACACAATCTGCCGGTGGAGGGGGCGCTTGAGCTGGGAGCGCTTGGGAGGCTGCGGTGCTCTGGAGGATGCAGCACTCTGGGACCTGGGTGGGGGCAGAGTCAAGCCAGGCTGGTGCCCTGGGGATCTGGCTCAATGGGGCCGGGTTTATTTTTGTGGGGCAGATGGTGCCCCCCTCTCTCCAGCCCAGGATCTCTGGGTTGCAGACCCTAAGTCCCTTTACTCCTCTGGCCCTGACTGCTGCCTGTGTTGTGCAGCAGGAGCAGGCTGTTGAGGGCAGCAGAGAGTGGTGGGCGGCAGGAGCCCCAAGCTGGCTCCAAGTGGAACCTCCCGGCTCTTTGCCACACACCTTTGCGTCCCCACACAGTGGTTGAGAACCGCTGCTCTAGAGGTCGGTGGAGTGACTAAGTCAGTGCCCCTCCCCGCTCCCATGATGGCTGTTACCTGGCCATGCTGACAGGGTTGAACCCCACCAGGACTGGCAGGAAGATGTCCAGGTTATTCAGGCAGAAGTCCAGCTGTGCTGCCACAAAGGGGGCCTGCAATAAATAGAATCAGTGCGGCCCCCAAGCTGATCTAAGAGCAGAACAGAGTCTGCCCTGCCCACTGCCATAGAGGGGAGCAGGGCAAACTGAGACAGAGATGCAGGTTGCAGTCCCCACCCTAATTGCCCCCCATGAGGAACACAGTTTGGACAACACTCAGTAAGCCAATCCACTGTGGCAGACAACCCAACCTCTTCCCCACCCCCCCCTGGGCTGTGGCTGCCACCCACTTTATCCCCCCCCCCCCCCCCCCAGACACCTTGGCAGGAATTCATTCTGCACCCCACACCTGGCTGTGGAACACATTCACTCTGCTCCCCACTATGACCATGAAAGGCACCCACTCAGCTCCCCCTCTGACCTGTACTAGGTACACACTCAGCACCTCCCAACCACAACAGGCTTCCACTCTGCTCCCAGCAAATTACCCAATGGAGCATTGCAACTTACAGATAAACCACAAGAGATTCCAATGAAAACCACTTTCTTCTTCCCCTCGCAAACCTGGGAGTGCAAACAGGAGAACTCGGTACTGTGCAGGGGAGAGGAGGGTTTGCCCCCTGGCACGGCGTGAGGCCAGGGAGAGGAAGGCCCCCATGATGAGATGAGTGGGCAAGGGGAGATTTTACTTTGCTGCCCACTCTTCTCTCTGCCTAAGCAGTGGGAAGGAGGGAGACACTACCCAGGCAAAGGTGCAAGAGAGGAAGCCACGGCTGCTCTGCCATGCCCTGCCCGTCCCCTCCAATGCCCTGTGTCTCACCCTGTGACCCATTCGTTCTTCATTTGTTCTCCCAGGATTCAGTTGTGGCCCATGTTCAGTGACCCCTCTCTCAGCTAAGGACAGGGGAATGACTTGGGGGGGGGGGGGCTTAGGCCACTGCCTCCTGGAAACTGTCGGGTGCCCTGACCACCTCTTCTTGCCTGCCCAGAGGAAGGTGGTTCCTGGAACGCCCCAGACTGGGCCCTGTGGGTCATGGCTGAGAGTTCGTTTCAATCTCTCCCCCATTTCCCACCTCCAGACCTCACCTTCCTCAGCTCCTCGATCCCCAGCAGGGCGCAGTCCTCCAGTCCCTCCTGAGACACCACTAGGGACCTACACACGGAAACAATCTCGTTTCAGTTTTCACAGAGTCAACCAGCCAATTAATTTACCTCTCCACTGATACACACGCGCACAGATTGTATGCTTTGGGGCCTTCTTCTTGGGCTAAGCAGTTGCTGCCAGATTAGGAGAGAGAGCAGCCATGAACTATGCAGCAGGTGGTCACAGCTTCACATTCCTGAAAACCGATGTAGTCTCAGGCTGGTAAGAAGCTGACGCTGTCCTAATGGCTCTTACCACCACCAACTAAAGAAACTCGTCTTTCGATGCTTAAAGAAAACTTGGCTTGACAACCTTCTGCCTGGAAAGGCCTTGCTTATCAACAGCTGTGCGCCAAAGAATAAATGGACACAAATCTGACATCAGAAATCGCAGCACTCAAAAACCAATAGGGGAACACTTCAATCTCTCTGCTCACTCCATTGATGACTTGCTAATAGCTGTGTTGAAACAGATGAATAACAAATCACAGCTTCAAAGAGAAACTGCAGAACTCGAATTTATATGCAAATTCAACTCAGTTGCCTTGGGGTTAAAGAGGGACTATGGATTTTTCTCTCATTACAACAGGTGATTTGACCTCACCTTCCTCTATGTGCTGTTCCCCAGTGTTTGAATCCTAACACCTATTTTGATTTGCTGTTACAGCCTGACCTGATCCTATGTCATACCCTTCCCTGCATTTAATTTCCTCCCATTCTGTAAATTTCCCATCTTCAAAGCGTCTGATGAAGTGGGATTTTCTCCCACAAAAGCTCATGCGATAAATGAATTCGTTAGTCTTTGAAAGTGCCACAGGACTCTGTTGTTTTTCTGCAGTAGACTAACACGGTTCCCCCTTTGAAACTGTGGTTATAAAATCTCCATGGCTTATAGAATCATAGAATCATAGATCATAGGGATGGAAGGGACCTCATGAGGTCATCTAGTCCAACCCCCTGCTAAAAAGCAGGACCATTCCCACTAAATCACCCCAGCCAGAGTTTTGTCTAACCGGGCCTTAAAAATCTCCTAAGATGGAGATTCTACCACCTCCCTAGATAGCCCATTCCAATGCTTCACCACCCTCCTAGTGAGAAAGTTTTTCCTAATATCCAACCTTGACCTCCCCAGCTGTAATTTGAAACCCTTGCTCCTTGTTCTGTTCTCTGTTACCCTCCAGAACAGCCTAGCTCCCTCCTCTTTGGAGCAACCCTTCAAGTAGTTGAAGGTTGCTATCAAATCCCCCCTCAGTCTTCTCTTCTGTAGACTAAATAAGCCTAGTTCCTTCAGTCTCTCCTCATAAGTCATGTGCCCCAGCCCCCTAATCATTTTTGTTGCCCTCCGCTGGACTCTTTCTAATTTGTCCACATCCTTTCTGTAGTGGGGAGCCCAAAACTGATCACAGTACTCCAGATGCGGCCTGACCAGTGTCGAATAGAGGGGAATTATCACATCCCTCGATCTGCTGGTAATACTCCTACTGATGCAGCCTAATATGCCATTGGCCTTTTTGGCAACAAGGGCACACTGTTGGCTCATATTCATCTTCCCGTCCACCATAACCCCCAGGTCCTTTTCTACAGCGCTGCTACTTAGCTGATCGGTCCCCAGCCTGTAGCAGTGCATGGGATTTTTCCGTCCTAAGTGGAGGACTTTGCACTTGTCTTTGTTGAACCTCATGAGGTTTTTTTCGGCCCAGTGTTCCAATTTGTCCAAGTCTCCCTGGATCCTGTCCCTGCCCTCCAGAGTATCTACCATTCCCCCCAACTTGGTGTCATCCACGAACTTACTAACTACGCAGTCTATTCCATCATCAAGATCATTAATGAAGATGTTGAATAGAACCGGCCCCAGGACCAACCCCTGGGGCACTCCAGTCGTTACCAGTTGCCAACCAGACATCGAGCCATTGATTCCTACCCGCTGAGCCCGTTGATCTAGCCAGTTTTCGATCCACCTTACCTTATTGGTTTGTCTTTATGGTTTCCACTTCTCTATTGTGTATCTGAATGAGCCCTGTCTGGTTCTTTAATTGTTTCTGCCGGTTGCATAACTAAGTGACTTATTTAAATCAATTAGGGTGGTGGGATGTGATTGGTTAAAGGTCTGTTTTGTAATGGGCTAGGATTGGTGTTTCTAGTACTTTAGTCTAAAATGACTGGTTACGGTACAACTAAGCAGAACCCAAGTTTTAACTATGTAAACTGAGGTTAAAAAGGAAGTTCTTTGGACCCTAAATCGAGGGCACAACTCAAGATCAGAGCTGCCCAGGCTTAACACCCTGCCAACCCTACTGTGCAGAAGCTGGAGTCCCCAGCTGATCTAATCCTGACTGGCCACCAGGAGAAGTCAGTCTGCCTTATTGGGAGTGGTGAACATTGTGTGCTTAGCGTCTGTGTCCTGTTCTGGTAATTGGTAATAAATAGAGAGCAAGAATATTACTGTGTAAGGCTCCTTCACTGGTAAAAGATCCTGCAAACCTGCAGAGAATTATACCTGGAGCCCTACGGATTGGGAAAGGGTGGGGGTGCATTAATTGAGTTATGCCTTGAGCACTATTGATTTGGGTAAAGGTGGGGTGTTATACTGTGCGGGTAACAAGATCACAGGAGCTGGCACACCCTGTCCTCCCCTTCTCAGGAGTGGTGCTTGGGAAGAACTGTCCCCCATGCAGCCAGGATGCTGGACTTCCTTCCATGTGGACTCAACAGCCCCGCTGAACTGCAGCTGGCAGGAAACTGGAAACCTGAGCAGCTCCCAAAGATGGCATGCTCTGCTCCTTCAAGCAAATGGGCCACCCCTTCAGCTCAAGCCTGAGTGGCCTGAGCTGCCCCATCTGCAGGGCAGTGCACAGGGCTATGAGCACCAGCTCACTGCAGCCATATCCTGCACCTGGGAGAAATGGGCAGTGCTTGTTGACCAGTGGCAACTCCGGGGAAAGTACTTTTGGCTACATTTGCCACCTGGCAGCAAAAAGCCTCTCCTCACTGAACCCCCAAGTGGGAGCAAGACCTCCACTAGGGCACCAGAATCAACTCAGTCCTATCTCTGTGAGCCGCAGCCAGCCTGACTGTGTGGATTTTAATGTCAAAGGGCCCCAAACCGTTAGATCGTCTAGGATGCTGTCCTGTATAACACAGATTAAGATGTTACTAATTCCACCAGATCATTCCACCCAGTTACCCTTGTACCGAGCCCAGCAAGCTGTGTTTTGAGTGATACACCTTCCAGAAAGTCTCGATTTGAAGACTATTGCTGGTTCATTACAATGCTTACACAAGTGTGCCTTATTTCTAATAGGAGTGTGTCTGACTTTATCTTCCAGCCATTGGTTCTTGTTATGTCTTTCTCCACTAGACTGAAGAGCTCTTGTTTTATCCTTGGGAAGATCCTTAGAGTTTAGACACTGTAATCAAGTCAGTTCTTGATCTTATTGACCAACTCAACTGATTGAGCTCCTTAAATATCTCACTGTATGTCATTTTTTCCCAACCCATGAATCACTTTTTTGGTTCTTCTCTGCACCCTCTCCAGCTTTCCTACATCCTTTTAAAACCATGGTGTGACTCTGTCTGGATTTAGAGGCTCATGTATTATATTATTTAACATCCATATGGCAATAATTGCAATGGGCCATGTGAGCTATGCCATGGTTGGTACCAATAGAAAGGTTACAGTTTGCTAGGGGTGATTATATTGATTATGTGTAGATATCACATCTGTATTAGAAATTAGGAATATGTTTGTTATATCTGTATTTCAACTTATGTGATTCTGGGAAACTCCCCAGACAGGATGTCTACTGTCAATGTTTCCTTAATGGTCCATTAAGGGAACCAAAGGTACAATGGGCCTAAGAAGAAACCTGCTCAGTGAATCACCTGGACTGGCCATGTGACTCAACTCCATTTTGGCTCTAAAAAAAGCCACACAACATGGGGAAGGCCAGAGATGATAAAAGCAGCTAAACCCAACTCCATTTTGTCTTCAACTAACACCTATTTCTGGATCTATTCATCTGCAACTGAAGAAAGGACTGAGGCGCACCCAGGTGCTGGGTGTCTACCAGAGGAACTGAAAAATCCTGCAAATTCAAAATTCTTCCAAGGATTTGTTTTACATGGACTCAATCATTTGTATGTATGTGATTCACTTTGAGCCTTTAACATTTCTTTCTTTCTTTCTTTCTTATAATAAACCTTTAGTTTTAGTTACTAAAGGATTGGCTATCAGTGTGGTATTTTGGGTGAGATCCAAACCTATATTGTGCTGTGTAACGTGGCTGACCCTTTGGGGTCAGGAGAAACCTTTTTGAGTAAAGAGCTTGGAGTTTTAGGCAACTTATCTCTTTACTAAAACCAATGGCTGTTTGGGGATGAGTGGCTGAAATGCAGTAAAGGGGATGTTTGTCCTCTGTGGTGCTTCTTGATAACTGGTGTGGGGAATCAGAAGCATTATTTGTTACTGATCAGGAGTCTGGCTTCAGTTTGGAGAGTTTGGATCTCATTTGTGCAGCTTTCCCTGATCTTTGCATATTTAGGTGGTTATCCCTGGAGGTCCGGGTCACATTTGGATACCAAAACTGGACACAGTATTCCAATGTCTGTCTCATCAATACACAAAGGTGAAATCATCTTTCTGCTCCTACTCACTGCTCCCTGTTTTATACGTCAAATAACTGCATTAGCCCTTTTGGACACAGCATCGCCCTCATCTTCAACTGTTTGTCCAGTAGAACTCCTAAGCTCTTTCCGGGATGCATTCCCCATTTGATAGGCATGGACTGAATTCCTCACTTCTAGATGTAGGCCTCTGGCAATAACAGACCACAATTTGTTTCAATGGGTCAGCTTACCAACTGATCCAACTCGCTTTGCATGATGCCCTGCCCTCTGCACATCAGCCAAGATTTCATATTTAATTCTGGATCATTGATTAAAATGTTGAATTGCATCAGACCTGTGTGAGACCAGTGAACTCCGGAAGAAGCATTCCCCATTGCCAAATACTACCCAGTGATCCAAATGAAGCTCACCCTCACCCCATCCTCTCCACACATAGCACTCAGTGCCACCCCCCATTTGGCCAGGCAGCAGGGAGGCAAGATGCTACCCGTGAGGGTCTCCCATGGGATAAATCTCAGTTTAGGGCTGGCAGCCAGCCAGAAGCATGGATCACCAACTGAGCAGAGGCCATTGTCTGCTCTGCTGGGCTGAGTGCACACATCTGCAAACCTTACCTGTCTCCCCCGGCAATGATGTATGTGTAACAGGGCAGCTGACCAAGACCCTTCAGCAGCTTGTTAAAGGAAACCTGAGAAGAGCAGGGGAAGGGAACACAGGCAAGCCAGGAGATTCAGCAATCTGTCTAGAAATTAACCAGCCCAGGCAGACCCGCAAGCTACAGCATACTGTGAAGGGACCACCATGCCTGTGGCAGCAGCAGACTCCTCCCAGGGCCATGCCCTGGGATAAAGCAGACAGAGTGGTACCCTCCCTACAAACAGGAAACTACTGTATCTTTCCCCGAGGCTTCCAGTCCAGGCCCGATCTCTAGTGAACAATGCTTTTTGCCAGGGGCTTGGCCTAGTCCCGTCATACAAGCAGAAACAGGGACTATAAGTGAGAAACACAACACAAGAGATGCTCCTGACCCCCTCCCCACCCCAGACAGCCAGCACTGACCCAGAGAGCTCAGGGCTATTTGTCACTGCAACCCACTGCGCCCCTCCTGCCTGCTGCCATGCCCTGGGGGCTCCCCTGTGCTGTTCACAGCACCTGCACCTGCACCCTCAAACCACTGTGCTTCACCACGCAGCCCCTGGCACCTGTGCTTTCTCCTCATGGCTTCAGGGCTGGGGTGGCTACAGGAAAAATGAGGTGCCAGGGAGTGCCTGAGCATCTTTGTAGGGTCTGGGGCAGGGAGGGGGCAGAGTGTCTCCACTGAGGCCAGTGGGGATGAGCATCTGTAGGGGACCAAAGAGGGCCATGCATCACTGGGGAGACCAGAGGGCACAGTGCCATTGGGAATGGGGAGGGCTGAGTGCTTTGGGAGAGCAGGGGTTAGGGAGGTGGCATTGCACTGGGGGGCCAGGGGTGTTGCTGTAGGATGTGGGGGGCTAAGGATTTCCAAATGGGCTGTGGAGCAAATGTCTTTGGGGGGCTGGGGTGCATCACTGGGGGATGGGGTGAGCTGAGCATACCCAGGGAGGAAGTAGGAGAGCAGAAGCAACTCACAGTGATGAGGAAGGCCAGCCTGCCCGAGGTGCCCCCACCGCTTAGCACAATAAGGGTGTTGTCCGGGTCCTGTGAACCAATCAAGACAGGTGATCTCCCCAGCCCGAAGCAGAGGCCCACAGCTGCTTAGAGCAGAGAGAGGCCAGTCACTTGCACTGAGGGCTCTGACAGCTTTTGTGGATAACTATGTCACTCAAGATCCTCAGCAGCTTTTAGAGGTGGTGGTTCATATTGGCCTTCCCTCAGCCCAGTTCCATCTCAGTCCCTCCCAGCCATGTTCTGCAACATGCTCAGCCAGAAGCTGCACCTGTGCAGCACATGGCTGTCCATTCGTGGAGTCCCACTGAACGTCACCTCACTGTACCACATCACACTGCTGTGCACTTCACTGTACCACATCCCACTCTCACCACACTGTGCCTAACCTCACTGAACTGCAGCCTACTGCACTGCACTTCACTGCATTGCACAATGCTTCACCACACTGCACTTCACTTCACCATACCACACCCCACTACACTGCTCCTAACCTCACCAAACCACATCCCACTGCACTGTGCCCCACCACACTGCACTGCACTTTGTAGTAGGTACAGGCCCAGTACAAGGCCCTTAGCAGTTACAGGCCCAATATAAGGCCTCTAGCCTGAACCAAAGTAATGTCAAGACATTCCTAAACCAAGGCACGCCAGGAAAGTTGGCAAGAAAAGGATAAATGTTATGGGAACATAGCTAAGCACATTATAAGAAACCAGGTACCAAGACGCCCTGGAACATTCCTTAAATAAGGGAGGACAGGGACATGATGGATAATGGAAACCAACATGAACAAAGTAATAGGCGGCACCTAACCACATTAAGGGGTCGAACCTTGATACGTCAGAAACATTGCGAAAGTTTCATCTAAATGTATAAAAATGTGTTTCTGGGTGTGTTAGGGGTCCGGCTTAGGGGGCAGTGGAAAATCCCGCCACTGACTGAGCCGAGTCCATTGTCCTAGGGTCAGTATCCGCAGTGTGCCTCTGGACGAGTCTTAGAGCACTCCAGGGGAACTGCTACTGTATCCACCGTGACAATAAACCTGGTCGACGTGCCTTCGTACCTTACTAGACTCTGTGGTCATTGGGGGTTCTCTTCGGGCCTGCTGTGTCAGCTATCTGCAGGAGCTGGGGCAGCCCTTAGAGGGAACACACGCACGCAGCCGAGTGATACTAACATTGGAGAGAGCAGAGCACCACACCGGGAGCCTCTGACAACACACTTCACCACACTGCGCTGTATACCCCCATACCACACCCCACTGCACTGCACCACACTGTGCATAACCTCACAAACCACATCCCACTGCACTGTGCCTCACCACACTGCACCACACTTCACCATACTACATCCACTTCACTGCGCTTCTCTACTCTGTGCTGCATTTCACCATACCACATCCCACTGCACTTCATTGCACCATGTCTCACCACTCTGTGCCTAACCTCAATGAACCAAATCCCATTGCACTGCACTGCGCCATACCTCATCACACTGTGCCGCATTTCACCAAACCACATCCCACTGCACGGCACTTCACTCCATTGTGTCTCAACATATTGTGCCTAACCTCCCCAAACACATCACACTCCACTGAACTTCAATGCACTGCACCGTGACTCACCACACTGCACCACATTTCACCATACCACATCCCACTGCAGTGCACTTCACTGCATCCTGCCTCACTACAATGCGCCTAACCTCACTGAACTATATCCCACACTGTACTGCACCATACCTCACCTCATTACACCATGCCACTCTTCATATTATCACAATGCACTTGACTGATCCCACTGCACTGCACCTCATCATCCCATGCCACACTAACTGCACTGCTTCATGACAAACTGCACCTCAGCACATCCTACCACACAGCTGCATACTAAACCAAATCATCCCCATCCTACACTTTACCATACTGCATGACCCCTTCCCATACCACATCCCACTGCTCATCCCACCTCACACCCCACTGTGCCATCCCATAATGCACTGCAGCACCCCATACCTTCAGGACTTCCTGAACTTTACTGATAATGTCGATCATAGTCTTCAGCACTGATTCACTGTACAGTCTCTGAGAAGAGAGAGAGTGGAGGGGGGGGGGGGAAATCAAGGCTCTGTGATGTTGTCTCCAAACCAGGCCCATAGATCACTGGGGTGGAGTCTGCAGTGTTACTCTCCCCAGCTAGGCCCATACACCATGTGGTGGCTCTGTAGTCTATAGGGTAACCACCTTGTGCCACAGTTTGGGGTTCTGTGGGTTTCCTCCCACACCCAGCCATATACATATGCCTGAAATAGCACAAAAGGTAACTATTAACATCACCTGAACACAGGGTTCAGGATACGGGCCTGACTTGATCTGCTGGGTTCTGAAAGGACTGAACCCGCCACTTCCATGGGCTCTCTCACAGCAATACATCCCATGTAGCTAGCATAAGGTGTCTCCCCACAAGGGCCAGCAAGACAAAATCTTACCTTATAATTGAGCAGAGCCTCATCTTCCTCCTGGAATATCTCTGCGTCACATTCCTTCAGCAGCTGCACAATCTGCACAGGGTCAGCCTTATCCAGCTCCCTGGTAATGGGGTTTGACTTCTCACTGATGGGCAGATTCGCCTCATACCCTGCCAGCTGAAAAGCAAAGGCACACGGAATGCACAGTCCCCCAGGGCAGAACTGGACTGGTCCCCACTGCTAGGATGGTTCACAGAGGGGCCAGCACAGGACACAGATTACCACTTTTCATGGAAAATGTTAGTAGTGAATGGACATCTAACATAGTGAATGCCAGTGAAAAGGAGGGTGGGGATGATGCTCAAATGGAGAAAGAACAAGCTAAAAATTGCTGAAATATGTTAGACATTTTCAAGTCACCAGGGCCTGATGAAATACATCCCACAATACTCAAGAAGCTGAGTGAGGAGATAGCTGAGCCATTAGTGATTCTCTTCCAAAAGTGATGGAAGACAGGAGAGATTCTATAGGACTGGAAAAAGACGAATATAATGCCCATCTATAAAGAGGAAAATAGGGACAGCCCAGGGAATTAGATCAGTCAGCTTAACTTCAGCACCTGGAAAAATAATGGAGCAAATAAATTATAAAGTTATAAGTAACAGTCATCATGGATTTGTCAAGAACAAATCATATCAAACCAACCTAACAGCTTTATTTGACAGGATCACAAGCCTAGAGGATGTGGGAAGTGGTAAATATGGTATATCTTTACTTTAATAAGGCTTTTGAAACTGTCTCACACGAGCTTCTCGTAAATTCACTACGAAAATACAACCTAGATGAGCTACTATAAGGTGGGTGCATAACTGATTGCAAAACCATTCCCAGAGAATAGCTATCAATAGTCCACAGTCAAATTGGAAGGGCATTTCAAATGCGGTCACCCAGGGATCGATTTTGGGTCTGGTTCTGTTCAATATCTTCATCAATGATTTAGATGATGGCATAGAAAGTACACTTACAAAGTTTGTGGAAGATACCATAAGAACATAAGAACATAAGAACATAAGAAAGGCCGTACTGGGTCAGACCAGAGGTCCATCTAGCCCAGTATCTGTCTACCGACAGTGGCCAGTGCCCAGGTGCCCCAGAGGGAGTGAACCTAACAGGCAATGATCAAGTGATCACTCTCCTGCCATCCGTCTCCATCCTCTGATAAACAGAGGCTAGGGACACCATTCTTAACCCCTTTCTGGCTAATAGCCATTTATGGACTTAGCCACCATGAACTTATCCAGTTCCCTTTTAAATATTGTTATAGTCCCAATACCAAGCTAGGAGGGGTTGCAAGTGAATTAGAGGATAGGATAAAAAATCAAAATGATCTGGACAAACTGCAGAAATAGCCTGAAGTAAACAGAATTAAATTCAATAAGGACAAATGCAAAGCACTCTACTTAGGAAGGAACAAATCAGTTGCGCACATATCAAATGGGCTACCGCGGAAAGGGACTGGGGGGCGTAGTGGATCACAGGTTAAAGATGAGACAACTGTGTAACCAGTGGCACCAGTGTAAAAAGGAAAAAATAAGCAAACATCATTCTGGGATGTATTAACAGCAGTTGGACATGAGACAACAGGACACAAGCAGTCATTCTTCTGGTTTACTCTGTCCTGATTAGGCCTCAGCTGGAGTATTGTGTCCAGTTTGGACCCTGGATGCCACATTTCAGGAAAGATGTGGACAAATGGGAGAAAGTCCAGAGAAAAGTAACAAAATGATTTTAAAAGGTCTAGAAGACATGACCTATGGAGGAAGATTGAAAAAATTGGGTTTGTTTAGTCTGGAGAAGATTGGGGTGGGGGAGAGCAGGCATGATACCAAGTTTCAAGTACTTATAATATTATTTCAAGGAGGCGGCGAAGGACAAGAAGCAATGGGCTTAAATTGCAGCTATTTCGGTTTCGGTTGGCTATTAAGCTGTCACAGTCATTAAGCTCTGAACAAGTTGCCTCGGAGGTTGTGGAATCTCAGTTACTGGAGATTTTTAAGAGCCGGTTAGATAAACCCATGTTACGGATGGTCTAGGTCCTGCACTGAGTGCAGGGATCGGGACTAGATAACCTCGAGAGGTTCCTACCAGTCATTCAGTGCTGTGATTCTGGTGGCATCAAGCACCTGACCAGCGATGAGAAGCCCCCTCTGTTTGGTGTCAGATACAGTCCCTCCCTCGGTGTCAGGCAGGGCAGCCAGGAGAACAAACTGATCAATAAAGGCTAGAGATCAGTAACAAAACATTTGGCAAGGCCTCAACCAACTTAGCATTGACTGGCTTTGGGGTTTAGCCTGCTGCATTTGAGGTTCATTTCCCCTTGTGTCTGGGACTGCGCGTGTTCAGCTTGGCTGTGCCTAAGTGCGCTGGCAACTGCTGGTCTCTGAGCAAACCCAGTGGCAGTGGGGCAGGATGGCGCCAATCACCATGTATAAAAATCAGGGAAATTCAGACGGATGGTTCCCACCAGCAAATCCCCTTCCAAATAGTATTACAGAAAGGTGGCCTGTTAGCTGAACATGAGCTTCCAGTGTGGTGCTGTGGCTAAAACAGTTAATTGGATTCTTGGATGCATAAATGGGAATCTCGAGTACAGATACAGGTAGCACAGAGGTTATATTATTTCTGTATTTGGCCTGGGCCTGACCGCTGAGGTAATACTCTGGCCACAATTCAGGAAGGATGTTGATAAGCAAGAGACAGTTCAGAGAAGAATCACGGGGATGGTAAGTGATTAGAAAACATACTTTAGGCCACATCTACACAACAAAATCCTGCCAATCTAATTCACATGGGCACACAGCCACCCCAGTTATTCAATTGCTTGTTTCTGTGCACAAGCAGCTCCTTGTGTCCAAGGGGTGTGCCTTCACCAGGAGCACTTGTGTTGAGTGTCCTGTCAGTGGGAGGCATTGTGGGACAGCCCCTGAAAGCCAGCTTCAGTCTGTGTAAGCACCACAGCGTCCGCTCTGATCTGATTACATTGACCACAACTCTGCAGCTCAGGGAGGCAGTGGTACTAACCTGGCACAGAAAGACACTCATGTCAGCTGGAGCCAAATCTAAGAGAAGACACTTCCACACGAGGTAGGGGATGCAAGGCAGCGTGTCAACTAACCACGTAGTGTAGATGAAGCCTTATGCTCAGAGGCTCGAAGGCTATGTCTACACTTACTAAAGTTAGTTCGAACTAACTAATTCAAACTAATTTTAGTTAGTTCAACTTAACTTAATTCAAACTAGAAAAAATTAGTTTGAACTACGCAAGTGCCATTCATGGCACTTGCTTAGTTCGAATTAGCGAATTACATTGAGTTCAATGGGCCGGTTAGTTCGAACTAAGAAATTAGTTCGAACTAACATGGCCACATTGGTTAATTCGAACTAACTAGTTCGAATTAACCGTTAGTTCGAATAGCACATTCGAATTTATTAGTTCGAATCAAGGAAGCCCTTAATTCTAACTAATGAAAGCCTAGTGTAGCCATGGCTTAAATTAGTTCGAATTAAGCTTCCTTCATTGGAACTAACTTACCAGTGTAGATATAGCCGAAGAGCTCAGTCAATTTAATGTAACAAAGAGAAGGTTAAGGCGTGACTTGATCACAGTCTATTAGTTAGTACCTACAAAAGGAACACCTGAGGGCTCTCCAGTCTAGCAGAGAAAGGTCTCCCGTCTAGCCAACAGCTGGAAGTTGAAGCTAAATAAATTCAGGCTGAAAAATTAGCATATGTTTTTATAACAGATGGTAATTAACCACAGGAATAATTTATTGAGGGTCAGGATGGATTCTCTACCACTGACAACTTTAATTCAAGTGCCACAGGATTCCTTGTTTGTTTTAAATCAAGGCTGGCTGTTCTTCTACAATATCTGATCTAATTTAAACAAGGATTAATTCCAGAAAGTCCTATATCCTACAGGAGATCCAACCAGATGATCACAATAATAGAATAATAAACATGTTGTGTGGAAGGGCCCTCAAGAGGTCATCACGTCCAGTGCCCCCCGTAACTCTAAGCCACCCCGATAAGATTTTTTTTGTACAACACCTTTTCTTAAAAACCTCCAGTGATGGCGATCTCACAACTTTCCTTGGTACCCTATTTCTATCCTTACCTAGCCTTGATTTTTAAGAGACTATCAGTTAACTATCTGTCCCACTACCAAACTTCCCTCTGATACAGCCGCCAAAGTCTCAGCTTTCTCCTCCCGCCCCTGGGGCCTTCTACACTGCATCAGTCTTTTGGAATGTGTCTACACTTACAAGTTAGGTCGACTTAAGGAGGCTTAGGTCGACCTAAACTACTCTGCGTCCACACTGGGCTTTCCTTAAGTTGACTTAAGGAAAAGTTAAGTCAACTTAATAACACCTCATTTTAAGTCGACTTAACGCTTAAGGTCGACTTATTAGGTCATCTTAAGCCAGTGTGGATGCGGATTAGTGCCCAAATCGACCTTATTAAGTCGACTTAAAGTGTTAAGTCAACTTAATAAGGTCAAATAGGGACTATGTCTACACTAGAAAAGTTAAGTCAACTTCACTTAGTTGACTTAACTTTTCTAGGGTAGATATAGCCTTGGGGACATACACACCCGTTACACAGTGAGACTGGAGAGTACAGAGCCAAAATCAAGTGCTTTGAAGTAGCCCTGCACTCAGTGTGCCATTCATGTTGATATGTAATGTGCCCAACACGCCAGCAGAACACCCCACCAGCCAGCCCAGAGCAGTTCAAGGGCAGTGGGCCTTGCTGCAAAATGTGGGACTTGCTTGCCAGGCACTAGTCTCTTACAGGCGCTTTGACTTCATGTCTCATTCAGACTATAAAAGGGTGCACATTTCTAACACTGCCCATTGACACAACTTACCAGAGCTGTGGTGGCTTCTCCTTCTCTAGAAACTTAAATCAAGGTGGGATATTTTCATAAATGATCTGCTCTAACTGAGATGGCCAGGAAAGAATTTGAACAGCAACTAGCAAAAGATACAAAAACTAACAGCAAATTTTCTTTAAGCACAACAGAAGCGGGACACTGGCCCATATAACCACTGCAATCACAGCATGATCAAGGTGCTAAGGGAGCACTCAGGGAAGAAAAGGTCATTGCATCAGTCTTCACTGCACAGGTTGTGCAGGAGATACCCACACCTGAGCCATTCTTTTTCATTGATAAGTCTGGGGAACTGTCTGAGCTGGAGGTGTCAGCGGAGAAGGTCTTGGAAAAAACTGATAAATAAAACAGCAGTAAGTCACAAGGACCAGATCTAAGAGCTCTGAAGGACCTCACATAGAAAATTGCAGAACTATTAGTAGTGGTTTGAATCTGTCACTTAAATCAGTCTCTGGACCGGATGACTAGTGGACATCTAATGTTATGCCAGTTTTTAAAAATGGCTCCAGAGGCAATCCTGGCAATTACAGTCAGTTAGCCTCACATCATTACTAGGCAAGTTGTTTGACACTCTAGTAAAGAATTATCAGACACACAGCTGAACCTAATACATCAGGGAAGAGTCAACATGGCTTTTGTAAAGGGAAATCAGGCCTCACTCTCTGTTCAAATTCTTTGAGGGACTCCACAGGCATTGGGACAAGAGTGAGTCAGCCTTTGACAAAGTCCCACGGAAAAGGCATTTAAGGAAAATAAGCAGTCATGGGAAATGAGGGAAGATACTCTCAAGAATTAGTAACTGGTTAAAAGACAAGAAACAAAAGGATAGGAATAAATGTTTAGTTTTCCAGAGGAAGAGAGAAATAGCCAAGCCCCACACAGATCTAGATTGGGACCAGAACTGTTCAGCATATTCATAAATGAAAAGGGGGTGAATAGTGAGATGGCAAGTTTGCAGATAACACAGAAATACTGAAGCTAGTTAAGTCCAAAGCAGACTACAAAGAGTTACAAAGCATTCTCACAAACCTGGATGAGTGGGCAGCAAAAGAGCAGATGCAATTCAATGTTCATAAAGGCAAAGTAATACACGCTGGAAAAACTACACATACAAAATGAGTCTAAATTAGATGCTACCATAAAAGAAAGAGATTTTGGTGTCACCGTAGAGAGTTGAATTGGAAAAAATACAGAGAAATGCAAAAAACCTGTTTAGAACTATGGAACAGCTTCCTTAGGAGAAGAGTTTAAAAAGACTGGGACTATTCCATCTTAGAGAAGAGACGACTAAACCGGGATTTGATAGAGGTTGATAAAATGAATGATGTGGAGAAAGTGAATAAGGAAGTGTTACTTATCCCTTCACATAACACAAGAACCAGTAAATTAACAGGCAGCAGTTTAAAATGAACATAAGGAAGTACTTCTGCACACACTATACCGTCAACCTGTATTGCCAGGGATACTGTAAAGGACAAAAGTACAATTGGTTTAAAAAAAGAATGAGACAAGTTAATGAATGATAGGGTATCCTAAGCCTTTGACTACTAGGAGTGGACAAGAGGGCATGGATTACTCAATAATTGCCCTGTTCTGTTCATTCCTCTGAAGTATCTGGCGCTGGTCTCTCTCAGAAGACAGGATACTGGGATAGATGGATCATTGATCTGACTCAATATAGCTGGATATGTTAGATAAAACACAGTTACTGGACTTGGAGCAGAAATTATACAGGGCAGTTCTCTGGCCTGTGTGACATAGAGTTCAGACTAGATGATGACTAAGGTCCCTTCTGGGCGCCGTGTTACGGACGCGACTAGGGGGCCCCTCACCCAAGAGGGAGTCGCTCCGTGGCTCAATTACCTCGTGGCTTAAAGAAGGACCCATCTCCTGTATAAGGAAATTGATTAGAGTTTATTTAGCATCTGCAGATGGGTGACTCCAGTACCACGCAGGGTAGGAGCACACCCACAGGCTTGTGTTTGCACATTTTATTGTTGATTATCCCCCTCAAAGACTGCCCAGGTACACCCCTTGATTATGACGTTGTTCAATTAACGATAGGGCCAATTCGTAGGTTTTCAGCTGCGCCTGGCCTGACCTTTACCCTTTTTGGTCTGGTTCTCATTATTTGTGTTTATCTTTACTTTTTCCTGAAGCAGGATGGCTGTTCCATTCTTTATGGTCCTGTCCTCATTATATATGTTTTTTTTACCTTATTACTAATAGATATATGGATTCCAGGGGTTTTTGTTTTCTTTTGAAGCGGGATGTTTGCGTCTTTTAAAGCTTCTCGGACCACAGAGGAGTACAGGTTATAAGTTTACCTTTCCACGGCCTAAGGCTTTAATACTGTTGCTCACTTATGCTAAGCTAAACTATTATTTACTTATGCTAACATAGAATGTCTAAGTATTTTAAAATGGCTAAGTATCATAATTTTATAACAGCCGAATCTGTTCATCTATGCTGAGTATTCTTCCAGAACCAGCTGGGTGTGAATCACACTCACAGACACCCACTGTTACCCAGACGGCGGTTTTCTGCTTGATTCCCTCTCCCGTGTCTCAGAATCATAGAATCCTAGGGCTGGAAGGGACCTCGCGAGGTCATCTAGTCCAACCCCTGCTAAAAAGCAGGACCACTCCCACTAAATCACCCCAGCCAGGGTTTTGTCTAACCGGGCTGTAAATGTCTCCAAAGACGGAGATTCCACCACCTCCCTAGGTAACCCATTCCAATGCTTCACCACCCTCCTAGTGAGAAAGTTTTTCCTAATATCCAACCCTTGACCTCCCCGCTGTAATTTGAAACCATTGCTCCTTGTTCTGTCCTCTGTTACCACCGAGAACAGCCCAGCTCCCTTCTCTTTGGAGCAACCCTTCAAGTAGCTGATGGTTGCTATCAAATCCCCCCCTCTGTCTTCTCTTCTGCAGAGCAAGTGGCATAGGAATGGGTTCTAGGCATTGGCTTCAACAGGGCAACTAGCTCTTCAGGATTGGCTTGGTTGGGGAGTGTTAGCAGCAGCGGGGTCCTGAGCCCCTCCTCCCCTGTCCCCACTAAAGCAGCCAGGGCAGCTCTTCTGACCCAGTGCAATATCCTAGCAGGGGTGCTGCCTGAGGCAACTAAGACCCACAAGCCGCACGGCCGGTCTCACCTCCCACTTGCCGGGGTTCGGCGTCTCAATAACATGCCTGTATTTCTTCATCCCACGCATGGTCCAGGCCCAGAGCTGATGGTGACGATGGCCTGGGACGAATCGGATGGGTTGCAAACCTGTTACTTCAGTGCCAGCCGTCAGCTGGGAGACAAAGACTGGGCACTCACTCCGCCCCCTCATTCCATGCAGCTAGGTTCGTCCCAGCCTTATCAGCCCTACTCTGTAATGATTAATCAGAACAGTTATATTTCAACTGCTCCTATCATCCCCTATCCTGCTGCCAGGCAGAACACCCTGCTCTTCTTGCCAGGGTCTCCCCCCCCAGCCCAGCGGCGTAAGGGCAACGGCTTGCATCATTCCTGCCATTCAGGGAGAACAACCAGGGAGCCGCATGTCATGAGAGATGCATATGGGCTCCTGACCAGAGCCTGTGTGCACGCAGGTGATGGAGCGTCAGCGCGCCAGGAATACGGCTTTCTCCTGCAATGCCACAGGCAACCAGGGAAAGCTTGGCCCCTCCCAGGAATCAGACAATGAGTCTCTCCCCACTTACCTGCCATTCTGCATCCACCATGATCCCAAGGGCTGTCTGCTCCACTTCTGTGACGGGATGCACATCTGTGCAGCCCTTGGGCGTGACCTGTATAATCTTTCTGTTCAGTTTTGCAGTGTAATTGTGTTATTTGATGACAATTACGCTATACCAGGTTCCTCTGTGAATGCTCAGAACATGTGCCAAGTGATTACCAGGGTGCCATGTTCCCTGCTGCAACATGTATGTATAGATGTGAAGCATGTTACAGGGTTCAGACTCAGGACTCTCTCTAGCACAATGACTGAAGATTTACACATCAAAGGGGATGCTAATGCCCTCCTCTGCTCAGGTAGGAGTGAAGAGAATCTCACAACAGGACAGTGAGGGGGAGGGGCTGTCAGCAGTTTGTTAAAACAAAGACAGAGACTGTGAAGAGAGAGAAGCTGCAGGCTTTCAGCCTGAGAAGACACCATCTTGCAACCAACTTCAAGCAAGATCGGGGCCCTGTCTGGGAACAGGCAGAGAATGGCTGTAAAACATCGAACAGTCGAACACCATGTGCATAATCTTGGACTCTGAGGTCAGTTTAGGTGAAGATGTTAGGGTA
>ML688333.1:656928-677257 GCA_007922175.1 Pelusios castaneus | reverse complement strand
TACCCTAACATCTTCACCTAAACTGACCTCAGAGTCCAAGATTATGCGCATGGTGTTCGGCTGTTCGATGTTTTGCAGCCATTCTCTGCCTGTTCCCAGGCAGGGCCCCGATCTTGCTTGAAGTTGGTTGCAAGATGGTGTCTTCTCAGGCTGAAAGCCTGCAGCTTCTCTCTCTTCACAGTCTCTGTCTTTGTTTTAACAAACTGCTGACAGCCCCTCCCCCTCACTGTCCTGTTGTGAGATTCTCTTCACTCCTACCTGAGCAGGGGAGGGCATTAGCATCCCCTTTGATGTGTAAATCTTCAGTCATTGTGCTAGAGAGAGTCCTGAGTCTGAACCCTGTAACATGCTTCACATCTATACATACATGTTGCAGCAGGGAACATGGCACCCTGGTAATCACTTGGCACATGTTCTGAGCATTCACAGAGGAACCTGGTATAGCGTAATTGTCATCAAATAACACAATTACACTGCAAAACTGAACAGAAAGATTATACAGGTCACGCCCAAGGGCTGCACAGATGTGCATCCCGTCACAACTTCAACAATCTCAGGCCAATGAGAGATTGCACACACTGTCTCTTCTGGGAACTTGGGGGCCCTGCCTTTGAAGGCTAATGTTCCCTCCTCCCCTGGAAGCACATACTTGAGGAAGACTGCCTTTGCGCTCTCATGTGACACCCCCATCAGAGCTGGGAGAAAATGCACTAGCTCTGAGCAAGCGAGAGTTAAAAATAGCAGTGCAGTCATGGCTGCATGATGAGCTACCCTGAAAGGACCTAGGGCTATGTCTACACTGGGGAACTTAGGTCGACTTAAATAAGTCAACTTTAATAAGTCGACTTTAAGTCGACCTTATTAAGTCGACTTAGAGAGTCCACACAGGACTCCTAAGTCGACTTAGAGTGGGCCTTACTAACTCGACTTAGAGAGGCTATACTAGACTCTCTAAGTCAACAAGTTCGGTCCAGGGAGAGCCAGCAAGCCCCTGAGTGGTCCAGGGGAGAAGGAAGCGTGGAGCTCCCTTCTGCCCCGGACCACTCAGCTACCTTCTGCTCGGGACTTCTCAGGTCCCGGGCAGAAGGGAACCCTTCTAGCCGGGACCGCTCGGGTCCCGGGGAGAACTTCCCCGGGACCCGAGTGGTCCCAGCCAGGAGGAAGAGCTGGAGACCTGCGCCCCAGCTGCTCAGCAGCCGGCAGCTGGAGCAGGGATCCCAGGGAGAAGGAAGTTCCCTTCCCCCATCCCCTAAGTTGACTAAGTCGACTTAGGACATTCACACTGCTTAAGTCAAGTCAACTTAAGCTTCAAAGTCAACTTTATACGAGGTGTTACAAAGTCGACTTTGAATTTCCTTAAGTCGACTTAAGCAGCAGCTTAAGTTGACTTAAGGAAATGCCAGTGTGGATGCAGAGTAAATTAAGTCAACTTAAGCATGCTTAAAGTCGACTTAATTTACTAGTGTAGATGCACCCTAGGGTTCCGGACAGGAACGTTCCTGGGATGGCCCTTCCTGCCACCCACTCAGCCATGGCTTCACAGCTATTTTTAGTAAAATAGTTGATCAGAGCTAGTGCAAGGATGTCAGTCCAAACTGGAAGTTACCCCTCCAGCTCCAGTGTAGATGCAAGGCCTAGGCTGAGAGGACTGGACTGGGCTAGATAGTGAAGGCCCACTCTCAGGTCAAGCCTGGAGCGGCTCTGTGTTATTTGCTTCAGCACCGGGACACGCTGGCAACCACGGAGAGATGCAATGTGAGAAATGTAAAGTGGGAAGCTGAGCCTGCCAGCTCTCTGGTGCTGCACAGCTTCACACTCTCTAGGTCAACGGTTCTCTGATGGGCCCGGTCTCATGCCCCATCACCAGCTGTCTCGCCTCTGCCAAGCAGCAAAGGAGCTCAGCTACACTGGAGGCAGCAGGGAGCATTGTACCTGGGCATCTCCTCCACAGAGATGCTCACAAACTGGAGGGAGATGTGAGATGAGTTGCAGACGCAGCGGTCCCTGTCTGCAGTCCTGGCCAGGAGGACTGCTGTATGGTGCTAGCATTTACTGCATTTAAAACCATGCAGATACAAGCACAGGTGTTTTAAGAGGCTGGTCACAGGGTGCTACCTGTAGTGGTTAAAGTATAATTTACTGGGCCCCGGAACCCTCCTGATCTCTGGGCCCCCTTCCTGTATTGTCTGGGCCCCCTTCATGCATGTGTGGGCCCCAGCCTAGGTAGGCATTTGCAACCACTTTCCAATACCATATACCTCGATTATCGCTCCATAAAAATATTTATAATTTTATATGGCATTTATGTCTATATCAATTATTGTCACAAACTAGAAAACACTGCATAACACAATAAGTATTCAAATTCCAAAGGGGTAGCCGTGTTAGTCTATTGTAGAAAGACAACAGAGTCTTGTGGCACTTTTAAAGACTAACAGATTTATTAATCGCATGAGCTTTCGTGGGAGAAAATCCCACTTCGTCAGACGCTTTGAAGATAGGAAAGTTACAGAGTGGGAGGAAATTAAATGCAGGGGAGTGTATACACTCCCCTGCATTTAATTTCCTCCCACTCTGTAACTTTCCTATCTTCAAAACAATAAGTATTGTGATCTTTATATTCCCGATATGCACATTTCACTTCATTAAATGCAATGCCAAACTTGGAACACAAAAAGTTTATGTCACTTTCACCAAATTCCGGTGACAGCTCTGTAGTGAAACGTGATGGGTCAAGTGGTTCAACAGCACAGCTTAGACGTTTTTCTGAGTCTGGCAACAATCTACCAGTCATACAGTCCGCTAAGGCCTGGTAAAACTGACATTTAGAAATTTCAAGTTGCTTGCCAGCAATCACAGACGTGTTTACACATACACCTTTAAAGCAACCTGCAGCAATCGCCTCACAAGCCTCTCCGCAGAACTCTGAATCACACTCTCTGTGAGCTTTAAACACGTGAACTTGTTGACTTATCAAACTACTTGCTGTAGATAATGTTACACCAGATTTCTGCAATGCCAAGGACAGGTCTGCAAGTTCCTCCAGAGCATCAGGCATGAGACCCAAGTTTTTAACAAAAACTGGATTCTCCAGCTTTTTTGCCATTCCAGCAAACTTTGCTTTATCTTTCCCTTCTAGTGAGAAATCAGTTGATTATTTTCAACAAGTGGCTATGGAAGGCTACATATGAGCGCCAAACAGCTCATACAGGCTATGTCTACACTTGGAAATTTAAGTTAACTTTAGCTATGTAGACTTAACTAAGTCGACTTAGTGTGTCTACACTTAAATTTTAAGTCGACTTTGGGGGGAACTTACAAAGTCGACCTAGAGCGTCCACACTGGACGCCTAGGTCGACTTCTAGGGGTTAGGGGGACCAAGGGCAGGTCCATGGGGGCAGGGGGGCACCCCTTGTCCAGTGCCAGGGGGCTCAGCCTTTGCCCCATTGTATAGAGATACAATGGGGCAAAGGGGGACAGGGACCCTGGCAGGGCATAGGGGCAGTCGACTTAGGGCTACCCCACATCTACACTGGCTTAAGTCGACTCTAGGGAATCGACTTAAGCCTTAAGTTGAATTAAAACAAGGTTTAATAAAGTCGACTTAATTTTCATTAAGTCGACTTTATTTTCCATAAGTCAACTTTAGCAAGTTGCTTAAGTCGACTTAAGGAAACTAGTGTAGACGCGGGGTAAATTAAGTCAACTTAAGCAAGCTTAAGTTGACTTAATTTACAAGTGTAGACGCAGCCACAGAGGCAACCCAACGCACGTCAATTACGTGTCCAATCCTATTAAGCTGGACTTCCTGATCACTAACACATTTAGCCAACTCGCTCAAGCATTTCGGCGACTGGCGGTACAGAGCTTACATTGAATCCACAAACGATTTAAAGTGACTAACTTCACTGCAGTATTGGATAGTATCAGCCACGGCCAATTCCAACCTGTGATTAAAATAATTCCAATTTATGAAAAGTGGAAATTGTGTCTTTAATTTTGTGGCCACACCAGCCTTACTGCCTAACACGACAGAGGCTCCATCGACACCTAAAACACCCGATTCTCCTTGAGAAATCCCTCCGTGAACCCATGTGCTGTCAAACACTGCAGCAACGCTAATACTACGCCATCAGCATCATTGCTGCCTAGTTCAACCAGATCAAGAAAAAATGTGGCAGGACCAATGTTTGCATCTAGTACGCCTGAACCATTTTCCAACAAGAGATGAGCCGTACCACACGACTTACTTCAATCACTGCGTCAGAGATAAAGGACACCAGGATTCAAGTGTGACACATTCTAATGAAGGCAGCTGAGTTATATCAGGGGTGAATCTGGCCCAATATATCCATATCACAAAACCATCACACGCCGTGGCACAATTCAACACAATTAATAACATTATGTGAGTGGCGGTGGGGGAATCGGGGCCAATACACCTAACTGGTGCCATTAATGCTAAAGGTATTAGTTTTGTGGCAGTTTTATATTCTTGTGGCTCTGCATTTTGTTTAAAACAAGCAAAAACTGGTCACCTTTTTTCTCTCTCTTCTAAGCAACAAACACAGGACCTGATCTTCAGTCACACTGAAGTCCAAGGACATTTTGTCACTGGGTTCAGTGAGCAAATTTTGGCTAGATAAGGCCTAGAAACTGTGGGGTGGTAGGAAAGGCAGGAGTACCCTGGCAGGGGAGTGTAGCAGGGATGGGGGGACAAAGGAGAAATGGCTGGGGAGCTTGGGAGGACAGGGCAGAGGTAGGATAGGGTGCCATAGGGGTATGCGGAGCACTGGCATTAAGTGGTGGGGTGCCAGGTGGGAGATCCCCCCACTGGGTCTCCCTGGTGCTGCCCCCAACGGAGTCCCTCTGCTGCCTCCCCATTGATCGCCCACCCCCAAGGCCCCCGGGCCCCTTCCCTGCCTGCCCGCTGGCTCCTGTATCCCCTCATTCTCCCCCAGGTCACCCTGCTCTTCTCTTCCCTCCTGCCCGCCAGGCACTGCCCAGCTGACTGGTGTACGAGTCTGATGCCTTTTGTGTATGAACCAGTGGAAATCTAGGCAACAAACAAAATGCATCTATTAGTTTCCCGATCTTCACATTGGTCTTGAGGAACTCTGAACCCTTATTTGGCTATGTTCCTTCCAAGCCAAGGCATCTCTCAGTCCCCAGCAAGGGTCACCATAAGAGCCTTCCTCCCAACTGATCCGTTCTGAGGGTGCTGACATTCTTGGCGAACCCAGGGCCTGTCTGGTGATGGGTCATAGCACCCATGGAGACAATAGCAAGGGAGGAGAGAGCTGGGAGGGAAAGCAGCATCGTATTGGGCAGCCATGGCAGATAAGGAGCTCCAGAAGCCCCATGGGAGCCACAGCCTTCCCCTTTCATCCCTTCCTGGCTCCCCCAGCTCTGCTGGGACAGGTGGCTTGGGTAGGCGCCTAGAACGGGAGGAGTTCGCTAACCTAGCCCACCTCCAATCATCCTCGTACCACTCCCCAAGCAGGGATCCATTAACCTAGCCCCCGCCCCAGCTGTCCATCCTTTCAGATTAGCTGGTGTCAGTCAGGGGCTGGGTTCTCTGCAATCCAGGGGCCCAGACTCTGAGATGTGTTGCATGGACCAGGCCAGGTGGGAGAACGGCCTGCTGTGACAACGCTTTACCCAGCCTCGCTCCTCATTGACCCAAGCCCAAACGGAGTCCAGTTTAAGGAGGCATAGTGGCCAGATAGGAGCAATCTCCTGGCACTGGGTACCGGGGAAGTTAATGTCAGCACCAGTGTTTAAAACCAGTGATCCTGCCCTTTGTCTTCCCATCACCAGCAGCCAGAGAGGGCTCGGGACCAGTCTGTCTGGCGTGACCGTGCCCTCCATGACCTAGTGGGCTTGAAAATCTGCCCTGGCATAAGCACCCGGGCCCGGGGGCAGGGGGAAGAGGTGATGCTGGGAGCGGGGCGCAGCTGCTGTCTCCAGCAGTGCAGAGCTGGGTACATGTGGCAAGTAGGGGTGGGGAGGGGAACAGGCTGCCATGTGCAGGCTGTGTTAGCTTTTTCAGGAAGAGCGGCCACCGGCCCCTCTGCGACTGGCCAGAACTGTCATATGGTCAGTCCGCCCATGCATGCCCCAAATCGCATTTCACTGGGCAAGGGCAGCTGAGCCACTCAGCTCCACTGGCTGCTTCTTCTGAGTTGTCTGAATTTCACATTGATTTTCAGACATGAGATGAGCAGCAGCCACCGCGGTAAATAAATCTTGGTCTTTCAAAGCACCACAGGACTCTGTCTGATTTTCTGCACCATGCAGGTCAACTTCCCCTCGTCTACGGAGTTCAGACCGTAGACCTCTTTGCTGACTCCTGCCTCTGCTGCTCACTGCCGCCAGGAAAGAAGCTGTCCCTGGGGAAAAACATGGGAGTGGTGCGGTCCCCAGATGGGAGTGAACTCTCTATGCTGAGGCCAGGTCTGCTCAGAGGCTGTCACTGTGTCGATCTGACAGCTCAAGCATTCTCCCGCTCTGGGAAACAGTGCGCACAGAGGGAGCATTCACAGAGCTTCTCCTCCCTCTGTCCGCCACTCATGGACACACTGCTGGCTTTATCTCCACAGCCCCAGAACCAACTGCTCCTTTCTGGGCCCCAGGCCCTCACGCCAGCATCCTCATCCCTGGCCTCCTGTCACATCCCTTCCCTGGACCAGCTGGTCAAAGTGCATCTGCATACATTACATTTCCCCCATCCCCGTGTAGAAAGTGGGTTTAGATAATGGGAACTTATATTATTAGGGGTAACTAGTGTTAGGAGCAGTAGTTAGTAAGTATAGGCCCAAACCTGAACCAGTTTTCAAAGGCCTTAGCATAACAGCTCACATGAACCTATGCCAAGAACTCAGACGTCACCTAACGAGCACCTGCAACCCTAATGAGCACCTGCAGCCTTGAATACCCAACAAGGTTGCAATGACCTCTCGGAATAGAACTCCCTGATAGCTCCCTGATAGCCAGCTCCCTGATAACTCCCTGAGAGCTAACTCCCTAATAGCTCCTTGATAGCAATGTTGCCAAGACGTGGGAACCTCTGTAAAAACAGGAGGGGCACAGGGGGCTAAAGCTCTATAAATATCAGCTCTGGAGACACTGAGGCAGACAGCAGGCTGGATAGATTCAAGATGCCCCGTGACTCCGGTCACGATAGCCAGTGGGGTCTGTCCATAGCCAAGGGCACGGTAGAGTCAAAGCATGGGCTCTATCTGTAGCCAGAGAAAGGTCAGGTCCTGGTCTTAAAGGTGACTGGACTGGCATGTAGGCCCGAGCTCATCAGAGAAAGGTCAGCACCTGATCCCCGAAGGTGATGAAACTGACACGTTGGTAAGGAGTTCGGTGAGTATTAAGAGATCACAAATAGGTCTCGGTGAACACTGGTTCAAAAGTAGCTACAGGTATATAGGTATATAAGACATAAGTAACTTGATATAGTAACAGAAGTTTTTAGCACCCCAAGTCCTGGTGTTAGGGCTAAAGTTGTTTAGCACCCTCGCCCCCGAGAGTATGGGGAGATAGGTATAAGTTTAGGGAACAAGTAGTTTAGCACCCCAGCCTGGGAGTTCAGGTAGGTTAGACTGCAATCCCCTTTAAAGGTAGGGGCAATAGCAGTGTAATAAGAGTAGTTTTAGCAATTAAACCTTCAATGCGCATTTATTTTTATCTTTAAGACCTGCTGCAGCACAATAACATAATAGGTTAATGGTAAAGTAGTGAACCTAACAGTCAAAAAGTATTTACTAAAAAGAGAAAAAGTCCTTAAGCCTTATTGTACTTAAAATGACTAGCAATAAATATCTTCTACTTATAACCCTTCTGATTCCTTTGATACTTTCCCTATTATTGTTAATCTTCCTTACCCCTCTGCCCCCCTTACTTCTTTCCTTTTGGGAACAGTATTCAATTCCTTTAATGTTTGTCTGGGTTGTCGGCTGGATCGGTTCAACCCTCTATTATTTGACCCCCTGACCACTAATGTACATGTCAGCGCCTCCTCCCTTCCATCAGACCAAGGCCAGGCTATTATCCCGGTGGACAAAGAACCTGTCGTCTGCCCGCACCCCTCGATGAATAACACCCCGAGGGGGGACGTTAAACAGTGTAGCGGCGTATACCCCGCCCCACTGCTGGTCCCCTACAGCCCCCACAGCAAATGCTCCTTGTTCCAGCAGCCCCTCATCACCAGGGCCGTAGCTCCTTTTTCTTCCAGCGTCTACTTCCATGTAAGTTCCTTCACGTCCTCCTCCACTTTTCAAGGAGGAATTAAGTAAACTGAATTAAATGCAAAGGCCGCAGTAGCGGGCACTGCTGGACACAGCTGATATGCTCCTCGCCCCCCCGGCCAGCTCCACTCTGGGTGGGCACTGCCTCCTGCTGTTCTCAGCTGTGTCCCCGGAACGCAGGCATACCCAAGCCCCAGGGTTGGGCGCACGGGTTCCAGACTGGCTGTGCCCCTAACGGTGGATTGTGTAGGAGATGGTGGCCAGATGGGATCTATAGGCCAGCTGAGCTCAGCCACCTCCTTTGGATAAGCCCCCAAACAGGTCTGGGGCAGTGGTTCTCAACTTTTTGTGGGTCATGACACGCTTGGTGGCATTTTGCGACCATACAGGACACACCAGACCATTCCCCCAGGACATATCCAGCCCTCTCCCCGGCTCTCTGGGACACACTGTGTCCCGACAGTGGTTGAGAACTACTGCTCTGGAGGATAGACGGCTGGCTGCAGAGCACCAGACCACTGTCCAGACCTCCTCCAGGCAGTCTCAGAAGCATCTTGCTCTAATCCTGTTTGGAGATTGGGGCATGTGTAGCAATTTCGGAACAAAGCACACACTCATTCCCTTCCCTCCCCCCCCCCCCCCCCGACAGAGGCCAACCCAGAACATGCAGGCTCCCAGGCGCAGGCATCACCAGAAACTGCTGTTCTGGAGGCAAGTACAGGCGCTACAGTCTGGCAATGGGTCGACGGTTAGGCCTGATTCTGTCTCCAACTCCCAACTTATATCAAGTCTCCTGGAGGGAGGCAGCAGTTCTGAGCATTGAACAATGCTGAATTGAGGACTAGGCGCTTGCCCTTCATGTAGACGCATAGTGCTTCTCTGGCGAGCTGAGTGACAGCCTCATAACTGCAAAAAGCATCTTGCTGGAGAGAAGGAAGGGGAGCAAAGCAGATGACATGCCTAGGCAGCAGGTATAATAGGCCAGAGCAAGGATGCTAAACCTTCTCTGGGGCGGCTGCCAGCGACCTCACCTCTTCCCTCCTCCATTCCATTGCTCAGGGGCATGAAAAATCCACACCATTGAGTGACACAGGTAAACCGCCCTAACCCCTGGTGTAAACAGCCCAAGGTTGACAGGGGAATTTTCCCATCAGCCTGGCTACTTCTCTCGGGGCAGTGGAGTACCTACACCCCAGAGAGCACCCCTCATTGGCAGAGACAGTGAATTTACTGACTTGCTGCAGCATTTTAAGTGTAGGCAAGCCTAAAACAGTGAGCAATCCAGGGCGGGTGCTGTCTCTGTGCTGAGTGGGGACACCCAATAAATCATCATCATCAACACTAAATCCCAAGGGACTGGTTTGCTTCGAGACCCAGATGCCAAGAGCCTTGCTCACAGGAAGGAAGGAACTTGGCGTGGGAGAGGCAGTGGAGTTGTGATGCCCAGGACCTCGAGGATCTGTGCCCTCAGTGTGAGGAAACATCCCAGCAGCCAGGACAATGAAGGGCAGGAAGCCTGGTGAGAAAGGACATCAGCCATGTGAACACGCAGGAGCCCTGTACCGCACTGGAGCCCTCTGGCATCATGGTATTATTACCTCCCTGACCTGAGTGGATGAATGTGCCACCTCTCCGGGGAAGCCAGCGAGGACCTAGCACAATCGCTGGATCATCTCTCAGCTCCCTCACTCTCCATCAGCCTAATGGCCCACTCTCCAGGGAGCCAGGAATGTTGCCCTGGCCTGGAAAAATCTATCTTATTTAGACCCTTCTCTTCATTTATATCCTGCTAGCATCAATGCAAACCCAGGGCTCAGCTGCACTGCCTGGCAGGCACACTCTGTTTCCTTCAACTGGGTGGCACAGACCCAGCCTTGGCTCCTTGCTCTCAGTTAATGGAAGCAATGGTAGAATCAGCACAAAAAAACTGCAGAGAGTGGATTCAGACTCAATGATGCTGACGACAAATCGCCCTGGCTCAGCATCATAGAGGAAATGCCAAAGAAAAAGCACCAGCCTCACTGTTTGGAAGAAGCTGGGAATTAGTTCAGACTCAGCAGGAACAAACAGCAACCCCCCTTCCCATCCTGGGGACCTGGGAGGGGTGGGAAATCAGCCCTCAGAGCCCTGCAGGGAATAGAAGACTGGATAGGACTCAAGGTCCATCTGGTCCAGTATCTTGTCTTTGACAGTGGCCAGGACCAGAGAGTTCAGAAGGTGAAAGAATCCCACAGTAGCAGATAAACTGCCCCCCCTCCTCCCTGAAGAGCTCATCCAGGTCACATGTAGTTAGAGATCAGCTTAAACCCTGAACCATGAGGTTTCACCTCCATCCAAAACTGGTTATTAACTGGAGTAACTCTGGATATTCCTGTGATCCGTACAACTCTCCTATTCCTCTTGGATTCTTGCTAAGATGTTGCCTCAGTGGCATCCTCAGGCAGTGAATTCCACAGACTAAGTATACATCACGTGAAAAAGTATTTCCTATTTTTCATTTTGAATTTACCATCTTTCAGCTTCCAAGTCACTGGTGAAGCTTCAATCCACCTTCTCTATACTTCCCCACTCCATTAGTTTGGGGGCTTCCTCCAGTCTACAAACTGTTGGGTTTAGGTTTGGCTCTATTATTAAGTAGAAAATCATCAGGCTCAGTCGTAGTTTATGACTCAAGATTGTTAGTAAAAGCTTAATGTAAGACAATACAAAAAGAAGGCTTTACATTACAAGCAGATCTGGAGGCTGGAGAAGTAACTGTGTAACCCATATGCCTAAAGGAGCTGTCTCTTTAAGGGATCTCACGGGGCTGGGGTGCTGTTGCTGGGCAGATTTAGCTGCCCAGGGCCAGAAATTTCTGCAGCAAGGAATGGAAGCTTAGAGTATTATCTTATGCTCCACAAGGTTTCCTGCTGGAATGGCGGTCAGGCACCAGGGGTGCGTCTGCACTTGAAAATTAAGTCAACTTAATTTACCCCACGTCTACACTACAGTTTCCTTAAGTCGACTTAAGCAGCTGCTTACGTCGACTTAAGGAAATTCAAAGTCGACTTTATAACACCTGAGCTCCCTTCTGCCTCAGACCACTCAGCGGCTTGCTGGTCCAGGGAGAGCCAGCCCCATGTGGGGCTGGCTCTCCCTGGACCGAACAAGTCGACTTAGAGAGTCCAGTGTAGGCTCTCTAAGTCAAGTTAGTAAGGCCCCCTTTAAGTTGACTTAGGAGTTCAGTGTGGACTCTCTAAGTTGACTTAATAAGGTCAACTTAAAGACGACTTATTAAAGTCGACTTTTTAAAGTCGACCTAAATTCCCCAGTGTAGACATAGCCATAGACTTTAAGGTCAGAAGGGACCAGTACGATCATCTAGTCTGACCTCCTGCAAAATGCAGGCCTCAAGACCTCACCCACTCACTCCAGCAGTAGGCCCCCAACCTAGGACTGAGTTATTTACCTCCTTAAATCAGGATTTAAGGACTTTAAGATACAGAGAATTCACCGGTAGGTGAACCATGCCTGTGCTACAGAGGAAGGCGAAAAACCCTCAGAGCCCAGGACAATCAGCCCTGGGGGAAAATTCCTTCCCGACCCCAAATATGGCGATCAGATAAACCCTGAGCATGTGGGCAAGTCTCAACAGCCAGTTATCCAAGAAACAATTCTCTGTAATAACTCAGAACCCACCCCACATACTCTCCCCTCTTAGGCCACTTGTAAATCCACCACAGGTCGCCAAATATCAGTCAGTTTCCAGAACAGGGTAATCATCCCATCCCCTCCATAAATTTATCAAGCTCAGTTTTGAAAGCAGTTATGGTTTTTGCCCCCACAACTCCCCTTGGAAGGCTATTCCAGAACTTTACTCCTCTAATGGTTAGAAACCTGTGTCTAATTTCAAGCCTAAATTTCTTGATAGACAGTTTATAACCATTTGTTCTGGTGTCCACATTGGTGCTGTACTCAAATAATTCCTCTCCCCCCCTGATGTTAATCCCTCTGATGTATTTATAGAGAGCAATCATATCCCCCCTCAGCCTTCTTTTGGTTAGGCTAAACAAGCCAAGCTTCTTGAGTCTCCACTCATAGGGCAGGTTTTCCACTCCACAGACCATCCTTTTAGCCCTTCTCTGTACCTGTTCCAATTTGAATTCATCCTTTTTAAACATAGGGGACCAGAACTGCACACAATATTCCAGATGGGGGCTCACCAGTGCCTGGAAACTTTTTAAAGACAACATAAGAAGTGATTTTCCCTCTTTTAACCTTCCCTGCTTCTTATCTGTTGTTCCACACTGTTTGAATCAAAACAACTTGCTGAAAAAATCTGAACTGACCCTTATGACTTACACTTCTCTGCATTTATCTATTCCCTTCCATACTGTAAGAATTCCATTTCAAGCATCTGATGAAGTGGGATTCTACCCACAAAAGCTCATGCGATACATAAATGTGTTAGTCCTTAAAAGTGCCACAGGACTCCTCGTTTGTTTTGTCAAACTAAATGAATACCCCCAAATAAAACCCCCCCACCAAAAAAGGGACCAAAAATTACCACCATGGTTAAATACTGGAGTAAACGAGGTAGTTACACACAAAAAGGCACCCTTTAAAAAAAGAATTGGAAGTCAAATCCTACTATGGAAAATAGAAAGCAGTGTGGACTCTGGCAAGTCAAGATACAAGTATGATTAGACAGGCCAAAACAGGACGTGAAGAGCAAATAACAATAAAAAACAAACAAAAACAACCCTCTCCACAACCTGAAAAACTATCAGCAAGATTATTTTTGAAGTTAAGAAGGAAGCCTGCCAAACAATCAGTTGAGCCACTGGACAACTAAGGGAGCACTCAGGGAAGACAAGCTGTTATGGAAAAGCTAAATGAATTCTTGGCATCAGCCGTCACTGCAGAGATTGTTGCTTGGAGGCTTTTGTAACTCATAAATTTGGTTTCCAGTGGAAGTACTCCATAACCCTTTAGAAATTTCCAGAGAGGTAGCCGTGTTAGTCACTTGTACAGCAAAAAACAACGAGAGTCCTGTGGCACCTTGCAGACTAACAGATTTTCTTCGGCATAAACTTTCATGGGCTATAACCCACTTCGTCAGAGGCATAACCCTTTAGGTTTGTCCTCATTATCCATAAGGCTTCCTGGTTTCCCATCCACTGGAATCTGATTGCATTTCTATTCACCTTGCTTGAATCATTATTGTGAAATTGCCTTGGAAGGGATGTTCAAAGGTCAGGTGGACTTTTGTAATCCAAATCTTGTTATAAAGAGTTGAAGAACTGTTGGGGGAGACATTGTTTATTTGCTCTGAAGAGGAACCAACTCAGAGACTTCACGCTGCTGGGTCAGAAAGTACAAATTAATGGCATAGTTTAGATTGATGGCTGTGGGCTGGACATCACACATTACTCCTCACTCTTTCCAAAGAAGCTATTTACTCTGTGTGAGTAAAAAAAGGTTGCTAGCATTTTTTGAGGGAATATTTAATTGCTTTAAATCAATCTGTACTCACTGGTTCCCAGAATGAGGAATGGGTTTCTGCAACAGTGCAGCAGTCAGCACAAATGGACTGGCACACTCTTGCTCTCTCTCAGGCTATGTCTACACTTGTTAATTTCAGTCGACTTAGCTAAATCGACTTAGCATGTCCACACTCAAATTTTAAGTCAATTTAGAGGGGACCCTATAAAATCGACCTAGAGCGTCCACACTGGACGCCTAGGTCGATTTGTCAGGGTTAGGTGTATGTGGGACAGGTCCACGGTGGCAGGGGGGACACCCCTTGCCAAGTGCCAGGGGGCTCAGCCTTTGCCCCATTGTACCTGGGTACAATGGGGCAAAGGGGGACAGGGACCCTGGCAGGGCATAGGGGCAGGGTGGGCAGGGCTCTTCCCTGCCCTGTGGGGGGGCATGCCAGGCTCTCCCTGTGCCAGCCACCCTGGCAGGGAGGGCAGTGGGGGAGTCCTGGAGAGCCCTAAGTCAACTTAGAGTCGACTTAGGGCTACTCCAGGTCTACACTGGCTTAAGTCAACTTTAGAAAGTCGACTTAAGCCAAAAGTCGACTTAAAAGGAGGTTTTAAAAAGTCGACTTAATTTTCCTTAAGTCGACTTAAGCAGCTTGCTTAAGTCGACTTAAGGAAAGTGTATTGTAGACGCAGAGTAAATTAAGTCGACTTAAGCACGCTTAAGTTGACTTAATTTACAAGTGTAGATGTACCCCAGGTAATTAATTATCCACCCTGACCCCAAATCTTTTCCAGAGTCACTGCTTCCCAGGACAGAGTCCTCCATTGTGTAAGTATGGCCTGCAATCTTTGTTCCTAGATGTGCACATTTACACCCAGTGGACTAAAACGTAGGTTGCCTAAACCCAAGTTATTAAGAGATCCAGACTGTTCTGTAACAGTGACCTGGCCTTGTCATTATTTACCACGCCCCTCATTTTTGTGTCATCTGTAAACTTTATTAGTGATGGTTTTACATTTTCTTACAGGTCATTGATAAAAATATTAAACAGTATAAGGCCAAGAACGAATCTCTGCAGGACCCCACTACAAAGAAATCTGCTCAATGAGTCCCTGTTTTCAGTTATATTTTGAGACGTATCAGCAAGACAGCTTTTAATCAATTGAATACATGCTATTTTTGTATCTTTCTAGTTTTTAATCAAAATGTCATGTGATATGAATCAAACTAGTAAAAAAAGTCTAAGTATTTTACTTCAATACTATTACCTTTACCACATGAAATTATAACCTCATCAAAATATGTTCTTTTGACAAGATCTGTTTTCCATAAATCCATGTCAATTGGTATTAGTTTTATTATCTTTAAATTTTTTATTAATCAAATCCTGTATCAGCTACTCCATTATTTTATCCAAGACCAATGTAAGACTGTCAAGCCTATAATTACCTGGGTCATCCCATTTAAAATATTGGCACATTAGCTTTCTTCCATACTTCTGGAACTTCCATAATCTTCCAAAATGTATTGAAAAGCAACATTAATGGTCCAGTGAGCTTCTCAGGCATCTCTTTTAAAACTCTTGGTTGCAAGTTATCTGGACCTACTGATTTTAAAATGTCTAATTTTACTAGTTGCTATTTAACATCCTTCTGAGATATAAGATGAACTGAAAGAGTTATCATATGATGTGACTACATCATCTTTTTTCCCCAGGTACAGAACAGAAATATTTCTGCTTCTTCTGCATTATTACTGATAATTCTTCTATACCCATCTAGTTATGGATCAATATTTTTGTTAGTATTCTTTTTATATTTAATATACTTTAAAAACTGCTTTCTGTCCTTAACTCTGCTATCTGTGGCTTTCTCCTTGTGTCCCTCTGGTTCTCATATTAATTTTCCATAATTCCTAGCTTCTGATTTATATTGATTACTAACGCCTCCCTTTTGTTATATATTAACATTTTTATAGCTTCCTTCACTTCCACTCTAACTAGGTCATTTTTTAGCCAATATGGCCTTCTTTCTTAACGGTGGGCTTGTGGCATCTTAAACAATTCTCAATTATCAATCTCATTTTTCTAATTAAATTCTTAAGAACATAAGAACATAAGAACATAAGAAAGGCCGTACTGGGTCAGACCAGAGGTCCATCTAGCCCAGTATCTGTCTACCGACAGTGGCCAGTGCCCAGGTGCCCCAGAGGGAGTGAACCTAACAGGCAATGATCAAGTGATCACTCTCCTGCCATCCGTCTCCATCCTCTGATAAACAGAGGCTAGGGACACCATTCTTAACCCCTTTCTGGCTAATAGCCATTTATGGACTTAGCCACCATGAACTTATCCAGTTCCCTTTTAAATATTGTTATAGTCCCAGCCTTCACAACCTCCTCAGGTAAGGAGTTCCACAAGTTGACTGTGCGTTGTGTGAAGAAGAACTTCCTTTTATTTGTTTTGAACCTGCTACCTATCAGTTTCATTTGGTGACCCCTGGTTCTTGTATTATGGGAGTATTTAAACAACTTTTCCTTGTCCACTTTTTCCACATCAGTCATAATTTTATATACTTCTATCATGTCCCCCCTCAGTCTCCTCTTTTCCAAGCTGAAGAGGCCCAGCCTTTTCAATCGTTCCTCATACGAGGCACTCTCCAAACCCCTAATCATTTTAGTTGCCCTTTTCTGGACCTTTTCTAGTGCTAGAATATCTTTTTTGAGATGAGGAGACCACATCTGTACACAGTATTCGAGATGTGGGCGTACCATGGATTTATATAAGGGCAATAATACATTTGCAGTCTTATTTTCTATCCCCTTTTTCATGATCCCTAACATCCTGTTTAACATCCCTAACATCTTCCTCCCACCATACCTGGCTCACCTGAAATGGTTTTCAGCTATGTGAAACTGGCCTTTCTAAAGCACCAAGTGTCTATATATATATATATATATATATATATATATTACCGCCTGGACTTAATCTGTCTGTGCATTATAAATGTGATCAAGCCATGATCACTTGTATTTAAACTACCACTAATTTTTGTTCCATGATCAGTTCTTTTTCATCTGTCAAGAAGAGGTCTACTACAGAATTCCCCTGTTGGATGCAACACCTTCAGAGTCAGGAAATCGCCATCGATCATATTTAGGAATTCCAAAGATGTTTTTGTACTGGCAGCATTTCAATCCAGTTGACGTCTCCAATAATCACACAGCTTTTTCTCCCACATCAATCCATCAGCATTCAAGATCATTTTCTTCCAAATTATCAGTGACTGAGACAGGGCTGGGCCAGTTTTATACAGGGGTGCTGAAAGCCATTGAACAGAACTGAAAAGTCTGTATAGGATGGAGGCTGTGCAATTCCAATCCTGAGAGCTGTGGCTCCTGGCCAAAGACTCTCCGTTGCCATGTACCGAGACAGCTGTGCCCAAGTAAGTTTTAAGTGTATACTAATTCTCAGTGTTGGACAGACACATGCCTCCCTTAGGAGCTAAGGAAGGGAGCAGAGGTGGCCATAGATTATCGGGGGCCCTAGGTAAAGGCCAATTGTGGGGGCCCCTATAGGCTTCCCAACCCCTGCAGCCAAGACTCCCCACTAGGGGCCCTGGTTCCCCACACAACACTGGCTCCCTGCAGCCCAGTGCCCCACAGATGCCTTTCCTCCCTGCACTCCCATGCCCAGCCCCACTGCCAGCCCCACACCTTTGGTCCCAGTTCCCCCAAGGACTTACCCCCTCTGAGGCAGATGCGGCTTTTGGGATAGGCAGGAATGGGGCCCCTGCTGTTCGGAGCCCTACGCAGGTGCCTGTTCACCTACCACAAAAACACCTCTGGAAGGGGGTGTAGCAGGGTGATGCTGACCGAGCAATTAAAGCACATAGTCAATGGCTAGCTATAAATATTGCTAGCAAAGGGTTTGAGCCACACCCCACATGCAGAAATCAGGCTCAGCACTGCTAGAAGAAGAGGACGCTGCGAGGGAGGAGCACTTTCTTCAATCTGTGTTATGTGGGTCTGGCTGGGACAGCGTTTGTGTCAGTGGAGAGATGAAAAGAAATGGCAACGGAGAGTCTTTGGCCAGGAGCCACGGCTCTCAGGATTGGAACTCATCAGGGCAGGCGGGAATTGTTAATGTGAGTGAGTGGGGGATCGTCCTGCTGTTGTGAACTCACTGCCCTGGTGGAATTGGTTAGCCAAAGAGCTGAGTCCTCACTCCCACTCGCTTTCTCCAGGCTGGCCTGACTGCCAAGACCCCCCTGCCCCTTCCACTCTCCTGTGTGGCGGGGTCCCTGTGACCCTGACAAGGCTGGCCTAGGATCCCTGGGGCTCAACCCCCAGCCTCATGGTCACTCAGGACAGGGGCTAGTTGATCCCACCCCGGGTGCTCTGTCTGCACGGGACGCCTCAGGTTCAGAGCAAATAAAATGTATTAAACTGCAGCCAATTAAAACAAAAGAAAAGATGAGAAAGTTAAAGGAAAACACCTAATACCACTTATAACCACGGGACACCGCGCCCAGCATCTCTGCGGTGTGAGGGATGTTCACAGTGTGTCTCACCTGTCCCAGGCCTCCTGCATAGACCCCGGCTGCGGTGCAGTCAGACGCTTGCTCTGGGGGTGGCCAGGCTCTACGGGGCAGGACCTTCTCCAGGTCACGATCACCCCCAGTCCGGCCTGCATGGCCTCTTGGCTGGTGGTGTCTCCCAGTGCTGGGCCCTGCCCAGCCACTCACTCACCACATCCAGCTCCCTCCTCAGCTCCTCTCTGCTGCACACAGCTCGGCTCCCTGGACCACTCCACAGGTCCATCTGGGTCTGCAGCTGTGGGTCTGCTCAGCTTCCTCTCCGGCCTCCCGTCCCAGGTTCAGCCACTGTCCCATGCTTCTTCCTCTCTGCACAGGCAGCTCCAGCTCACGCAGCGGACACGACCTGCCAGTTAACCTAGTCTGCAGCCTTGGCCCTGGGGTCTGTCCATCTCAGCGTGCGGCTTCCCCTGTCCTTTGGTCCTGAGACATGCCAATCAAAAAGACCACTACCTTTCGGAAGGCCCCGAACATTCAGAAAGGAGCCAACAAGAGTGGTTACACACAATCCCAGGCGGCTTTTGGGGGAGGCAAAGCAGGCGCACGCCCAGGGCCCCGAGCAGTAAGGGGCCCCATAGCCTGCTTCACCTACCTGAAAAGCCGCATCTGCCTCAGCCGGCAGCAGGAGGAGGAGCTGGCTCGGGGCTGGGGCTGCATGCGGGGGAGGGGGGGCTGGAAGGGGGGGCACAGAGGGGCCCCCAATGGGCCTTTGCCTAGGGCCCCAATAGCTAAAGGCCGCCTCTGCACACAATACCCACCTGTGACAGCTAGGTGAGACCAGCCACACCATGGCTACAGCCTCCAAAGCCGCTGATCTCCTCAGTAGAGCTTGGCCCAGGGTCTGTCTGTCTGTCTCACACAGCCACCATCACAGTCACCAGCACCTCTCTTTTTAGGGAAGAAATCTCTGCTTGAGGAGTGTTTGGTTGGTTTGTTATAGAGTTTGGGGGGCAAGGAGGTTGGGTACATGGGGAGCGCTGTGAAAGTGTCATTCCTGCTATGGGGGAGGGGCAGTGTGGCCCTAATCCTGGAAACAGAGGATGTGGGGAGGTGACCATTTGGATAGTCATTGGGAAGCCTGCATGGTTCCTCCCAGGGTCCCTGAGAAAACAGGTGCAGGTCAGGGCACAGAGAGTGAAAGGCAGCTTGCACCTCAGCAGGTGAGGATGCTGTACCCTTCTGCAGCTGAGCTCCCACATCAAGGGGAGGATTTACCCCCTTCCCTGGTTCTGCCGAGGTTTAAGCCCAGCCAGATGGGGTCTTCCAGCAGTTGCCCTGCACCCTTGTGCGAGGCATCTCACTGGAGCCCTTGTGCCCTGAGCTGTCCTGGCCTCTGCACTGGGAGAGTTTCCCCCCAGTTTGTAAATCACCCTTCCTGTCAGTCACACCATGGATTGGGGGGATGGTGGAGAGGGCTGCTGTTCCCAGACCTCAGACATGATCTAGGGGACAAGCTGGTATCTGCCGGGAAATGTGTGTGTGACAAGCAACAGACAGAGAACAGGGGACCTACAGAACAGCACCATGGGCAACTCAACTGCTCAGCAGCACTGCGTCAGGAGAGAGTGCATCACCATGTATCATGCACGTGTCAACATGGCCTCCTGAACCCAGCCATGCAGGAATATAGCACTATGTGCACACATCGCCGTGCCAAGCAGAGGGAGTAGGTCACTGCATGTGGTGGGGGCGACATGACCATGCCACCATGCGAGGTGGGGAGAGTGCACCATTGTGCAAACGTGTCACGGAGATGGCCAGGGTGCACCATCACGACTGGGCCTCCATGTGACCACCTCATGTGTGAGGCAAGTAAAGGGGGTCACCGTGCAAAGGGGAGGGAGCACACTATAAGAGTGCCTCACCTTATGAGGAGGAAGGTGTGCTAGCGTGTTGTGCAAGGCAGAGAGCATGTGCCACTGTGAGAGTGTGTCATGGTGCAAGGCAGGGAAATAGTGCCCGGGTGTGAAGTGGGGAGGGCACGTCGCCATGCGAGGTGGAGAGAGTGC
>ML688333.1:623709-633873 GCA_007922175.1 Pelusios castaneus | reverse complement strand
GCTTGGAAAAGAGGAGACTGAGGGGGGACATGATAGAAGTATATAAATTATGACTGATGTGGAAAAAGTGGACAAGGAAAAGTTGTTTAAATACTCCCATAATACAAGAACCAGGGGTCACCAAATGAAACTGATAGGTAGCAGGTTCAAAACAAATAAAAGGAAGTTCTTCTTCACACAACGCACAGTCAACTTGTGGAACTCCTTACCTGAGGAGGTTGTGAAGGCTGGGACTATAACAATATTTAAAAGGGAACTGGATAAGTTCATGGTGGCTAAGTCCATAAATGGCTATTAGCCAGAAAGGGGATAAGAATGGTGTCCCTAGCCTCTGTTTATCAGAGGATGGAGACGGATGGCAGGAGAGTGATCACTTGATCATTGCCTGTTAGGTTCACTCCCTCTGGGGCACCTGGGTACTGGCCACTGTCGGTAGACAGATACTGGGCTTGATGGACCTCTGGTCTGACCCAGTACGGCCTTTCTTATGTTCTTATGTTCTTATGTTCTTATCTCCCTAGCCCCTGCTGCTGCCCCAGCACCTTCCCCACCCGCACCACCCTCTGCCCCAATACCAACCTGCGGCACCCCTGGCCCGCACCTCCCACCCTACCTTGCCCCCAATCCTGGGCCCAATCCTCACCTTGCACCACCCCTCCCAGACCAGCACCATCTCCCCGCACCCAATCCTGACCATGAAACACTGCATTGCCTCCTCAGCACCTTCCCTGCCCTGAGCCGCCCCTGTCCCCAGAGCCACCCCTGACCCCACTCTCCACTTCTGACCACCTCCCCGCCCCCATGGCATACCTCCCAGCCTCCACCAGCCCTAGGCCCAATCCTGGTCCCCATGGCCCCGTGCCGGGCTCCAGCACCACCTCCCCAGGCCCGATCCCAGCTCCCACAGCCCTGCACCGCTTCCCTGGGCCCAATCCCGGCCCCCGTGCCACCTCCCCAGGCCCAATCCTGACCCCTGCAGCCCCACGCCACCTCCCCGGGCCCAATCCTGACCCCTGCAGCCCCACGCCACCTCCCCAGGCCCAATCCCGCCCCCCACGCCACCTCCTCGGGCCCAATCCCGCCCCCCACGCCGCCTTCCCGGACCCGATTCCAGCCCCCACGCCACCTTCCTGGGCCCAATCCCGGCTCGCTTCACCTCACTGGCTCCTTTCCCACCCGCACTGCCCCCCGTGGCCCAATCCTGACCTCACGTGTCCCCCCCAACCCAGCCAAGATCTCTGACTTCTTCTCCCTCCCTCACGATTGCCTCCCCCCAAGCCACCCACCCGCCTCATAGACTCAGAGGATATGTCTACACTTACTAAAATTAGTTCGAATTAGTTCGAACTAACTAATTCAAACTAATTTTAGTTAGTTCGAATTAGCATAATTCGAACTATCATGGCCACACTGGAATGTTAGTTCAAACTAAGCAAGCACTTGCTTAGTTCGAATTAGTGATCCCCATTCATTTCAATGGCCAGTTAATTCGAACTAAGAAATTAGTTCGAATTAACCCCTTAGTTCGAATACGCTATTCGAACTTATTAGTTCGAATTAAGGAAGCCCTTAATTCGAACTAACTAAAGCCTAATGTAGCCATGGCTTTAGTTACTTTGAATTAAGCCTCCTTAATTCGAACTACCTTGCCAGTGTAGACATAGCCATAAACTGTAAGGTCGAAGGGACCAGTACGATTGTCTAGTCTGACCTCCTGCACAATGCAGGCCTCAAGACCTCACCCACCCACTCCTGCAATAGGCCCCCAACCTAGGACTGAGTTATTTACCTCCTTAAATCAGGATTTAAGGACTTTAAGATGCAAAGAATTCACCGGTAGGTGAACCATGCCCTGTGCTACAGAGGAAGGCAAAAAACCCCCAGAGCCCAGGCCAATCTGCCCTGGGGGAAAATTCCTTCCCGACCCCAAATATGGCGATCAGTTAGACCCTGAGCACGTGGGCAAGTCTCACCAGGCAGTTACCCAAGAAACAATTCTCTGTAATAACTCAGAACCCACCCCACATACTCTCCCCTCCTAGGCCACTTGTATAACCACCACACGTCGCCAAATATCAGTCAATTTCCAAAATAGGCTAATCATACCATCCCCTCCATAAATTTATCAAGCTCAGTTTTGAAAGCAGTTATGGTTTTTGCCCCCACAACTCCCCTTGGAAGGCTATTCCAGAACTTTACTCCTCTAATGGTTAGAAACCTGTGTCTAATTTCAAGCCTAAATTTCTTGATGGACAGTTTATAACCATTTGTTCTGGTGTCCACATTGGTGCTGTACTCAAATAATTCCTCTCCCTCCCTGATGTTAATCCCTCTGATGTATTTATAGAGAGCAATCATATCCCCCCTCAGCCTTCTTTTGGTTAGGCTAAACAAGCCAAGCTTCTTGAGTCTCCACTCATAGGGCAGGTTTTCCACTCCACAGACCATCCTTGTAGCCCTTCTCTGCACCTGTTCCAATTTGAATTCATCCTTTTTAAACATGGGGGACCAGAACTGCACACAGTATTCCAGATGGGGTTTCACCAGTGCCTTGTACACCTACCTTACCTTTTTCAAAGGGCCAGCCCTCGGAGTTTGCTCCCTGGCCAGGTCTCCCACTCTGGGCTGCAAGGCAGGAGAATTAAAAAGGCCCCGGCCAGGCACCAGCTCCTAGGCACCAGCGCAGCAGGCCAGATAACAGCCCTTGGCGGGCCAGAGTCCAGCCTGCAGGCCATAGGTTGGACAAGCATGGCGGAACCTGTTCCGTTTGGTCGACCCCACCTTTCCAGGGCGGGTCAGGCAGCCTGTTGTCCATCACCCTGATTTTCCCTGGGGCTCTCTGCAGCTCAGCCAACTGAAGTCAGACTCAGGCGGAGACTTTACCTTCATAGGAGCAATGTACTCCTGCAGTGGGCCAGCCCCGCTCGCGTCACAGGCCCTGAGTTGTCATGCTCTTGTGAGATCCGTTTCTCTCCGTGTCTGTCTCTGAGGCTCCTGTTCTCGGCAGCACCCTTAAAAACCCCTCTGCTCACGCTGGCCCTTTTGCGTCTTGCTCCCAGTGCGCTGCCTTTGTTGCACATCTTACTCTGGTTTCCCAGGTGTGCTAACAGCCTCTCACAATTACCCCTGGTCACAGGGGCTCCCGTGTCTCTTTAGAGTCTCCATTCATGGGTCGATTCCAGCCAGTTCTTGGTAAAGTAGCCAGTCTCCCCCAGGCAGCATCCATGACGCTTGGCCATGCCTCGTTGCCTTTTCCACTCCATGTGCACAGACAGCAGAGGGCCCAGGGGAAACTGAGGCACGCCTCTCAGAAAAGTATTACCAAAAAAATCCCTGTGCACCACGCCCTATAAGTAGGACTCAGCATCTGGTGGCAGCAGAGGGGGAAACTGGCCCAGTCTTTTCTCCCATTCAGCAGCGGAGCCAGCCAGGACTCTGGGCACATGGCCCCAGCAGCACCAGGCGTGGCACCAGAGGTGTGAGCAGTTCCACACTGTGGCATCTCATAGGACTGGAAGGGTTTAAAGAGATGACTAAGAAGAGCGTGAAGCCATCAGTAGGGACCTTCACTGCCCCAAACACAGCTCACATGGAGCTTGTTGCCATGAAGTCCAAGGGCAGGGGCCATGCCTCTGCTTCTGTGCAGCTGCAGAACAGGCCAGGAGCCTGCCTGTCTGCTGGCACTAGAGCGAGACGCAGACTGTGCTGGCTCAGCAATGGTGGTGTGCTGAGACCAGAACACAGAATGGCTTCTTTGAGTCGGCAGTCCCTATAACTCCCACGTCACAAAAATGTCACTTCTGTTTTCCTGGTGGTGATCATGGGGTGAGAGATTTCAGACCTGGGTTGGCATGGAGCAGTTTGGAGCAGGCCAGTCTCTCATTATATTTGGGGCCAGCAGCCAGTGGAGGAAGGCAGCTCTGAGCCCCCACAGCAATACTAACTGCAGGCTGGGGGCATCTGTTGAGGGCGCTGGTCCTGCTGTTTAATGGCTTTTTGCCAAGAGTGTGGACGGCAAGTGGCTCTGTGACTAGAGGGGATGATCTGCTGCCTGCTCTCTCATGGACTCATGCTTGGTTCCAAGGCCAGCAGGGCCCACTACAATCCTCCAGGCCGATCTCCTGCATGGCACACGCCACACAACCCCATATCAGCGTCTCCATTCTTCTCTCGGGAGTGATATCAGCAACGGGACAACAGTTACCACCTCACCCTGCTGGCCCTTTTTGAAAACTGGCACAAGACAAGCACTCATCCAGTCATTTAGAATTTCTTTAGTAGTCCGAAAGTTACTAACGGTGAACATCATCAGCAGGCCAGAGAGCTCTCAGCCAACTCTTTTTTACTCTTGGCTGACAGTTATCTCAGCTTGCTGCTTTTAAAATGTTTATTCCTCATAGATGCTCTTTAACATCCTTCTGGGTTACTAGGACTGGACTAGACTAGCCTAACGGCCTGAAAGAACATCATGCTTATGTGGTACAAGCAGTTGTCTGTCTGTCTGTCCCACAGTTTCATGGCGGTGCCCAACCCTGCTTATCGGAGCACCTGTCACCTGAAACTCCTAGCAATTTCCAGGTCCCTAGTGCTGGATCTCTGGCTTGTCTCATGGTGTGTTGCAGAGGGATTTGTTATGTTCTCTGCATTGGTCAGTTGGGTTTTTAGAAATGCTGGGTGCAGTGCCGATGGGTTGGTTATTGAGGAGGGAAGGGGGCAGTGCTACGCCAGGGCAGAAGGGGAAGGTGGCAGTGGAAGTAAGTTAATGTTGATTATCTGCATTTTTTGCAGGGCGTTCACCAGAAAGTGCTTTACTGTTATTGTATAAAGACAGCTCCAGGAGACCCTGAAGCCAGAGTGTACATCAGCCCATGGGAGGTGGGGTGCAGCCTGCTCAGCCTGCGGGTGGGAGGAGGACTCATGGCACATCCATGGGACACTCAGTACTCTCAACTGGGACCAAATCTTCACAAGGGCTCAGCAGCACGGGTTGCACCGAACCCCTGGGGAATCTGGAAGATTTTGCCTTAATGTTGATTTTTCTCTTGTAGAAAAAGTCTCTATCTGTCAACATCATTGAGGTGTAAGCACAGTGCCAGCTCTGGATCCAATGACCCTGGGCATCCTGCCAGCGGCAAGGAAAATCACGGGATGGATAAAAGGACAACGCCAGGCTGCCAGCCTGGAAGCCTTAGCATGCAAAGAATTGTTTATCAGAAATTATGCTTCTTCCAAGGTCTTCTCCCACTGAGAGGATCTGCATGGAGACAGAGTGGGTGATGCATGCAGATCTGTCTCACTCCTATCGTGTTACTGCCCATGGGCCACTCGCGTCAATGGGGAGCCCGGAACAGCACGGAAAGAACAAACAGCAATATCAGGAGTTTGAGGCACAGGGAAGCCTCCCACTGAACGCGGCAGGGCTCATGTTGCAGAAGTGGAATCCAAGGTCCTCTGTCAGTCAGCAACTGTTAGATAAATTGCAGGGCGTCCCCCATCTCCTTCCTCTTACAGCACTAGGCGTGGCCAACGTTCCAGACACCAGATAGCCCTAGTGCTCATCCATTGAGGCTGGAGACTCAGAGGGTTTTCCGTTTGCTTAGTCTCAGAGAAGTTTCCACTTTCCAGCCCACTGACCCTGCAAGCCCAGCCTCTGGCGCCCACGAGCACTCATAGCAGAATATGTGGAGCAGGTGCTAGCTCAGGAATGGCTGGAGAGAGAACTGGCCAGAGCTGGCGAGGTTTCTTCAGCACTCCCCAAAGTTAGGAGTTTGAATTGCATGACCCCATGGGACCCTGCAGACAGTTAGATAGGGAGGCAGGATCTTTCTCTATAGCTTGGCTTGGTTAACATGCTGACTCCAGATCGTGGCAGCTCAGATTTGCTTCCATCCCTTCCCCTCAGTATTTCAGAGACCACCCTGGGGAAGGAGGACCTCAGACCAGGCAGTGCCAACGTTGTGCGGTGGAAGGCAAACAGCTAAGCCAGGCCTTGCTTCAGACAGCAGGATGCACTGGGCGGCAGAGTCTCCTCTATCACGTCTCACTCCTGTGAAGTGTATAGGGCAGTAGAGGCATACCAGTGTCCATAAAAACATATTCCACACTTCTGGCTCTGAGTATGGGAGGGGAGCCTCTTCCCCTGTGGCCGCCAACTCCCTCCTCCAGCACTCAGAGCTCTGTTCTAGCAGCCCCGGTGCCCACCACAGGGAGCCACAACGTGGTTCCCTGGAAACATCCCCAGGCCTCAGACTCGGAGAAATGTGTGATGTGGGGGGGAGACTATCGTGTGCAATTGCTGCAATGGGCGGACAAAGGCCTTAATGCCAACTGCCAGTGGCCCCTGCCTCGGCTTTTGTGGAAAGGTCTCAGCAGACTCCTTTGTCTCCCCATAGGGCCCTGCCCTAGCCCCCCCCCCCCCCATTGGGCCCTGTCCCAGCTCTAGTCTACTGCTCTTTGCCCTTCTTATCCCTGGCATTGACAGTTCAGAGTTAGCCCTCCCCGACTGCAGGGTGATTTTAGGGTGGGTCCCTACAGTGTGCAAGGGGGTAGTTCCTTTCCACACTGGGACATGGCCTAGAAGGGGTTGGGCTCCACTCCTAGGGAGCTCCTGCTGCTGGAGAGAGGCTGCCGCAGGGCTTCCCACTTATCCAGAGCATGCTGGATGTAGAAGGCACTGGGTGTCTCCCCAGGGAGCCATTCCCCAGCCATAACGCACAACTAGGAAATGTGCTCCCGCAGCTCCCCCACCATGCCCCGTGCACTGGCTGTACCAGCAGCAGCCCTGAATGTAAGCAAAAGCTCCCTCCCCACCCTCCATTTCTTCTGTGCCAACCCTGAGCAGCCTCCTGCATCCTCCAATGCCTGCCTTGCAAATTGCCACGACTGATATTTTCCAGTGACGAGCTCTTGGGGTGAGTAGCCAGCCATGTGGGACCCAAGGGTTAAATATCTCTGCCAGCCAGGGCCTGGTAGGCAGAAATCTAAGCCTGCACTATACAGGGCCAGGGTTCGATGTGCCATAACCCGTCCCACTGTGCTCAGAGACCCCAGACTCAACAGGGCCCTCCAGCGTGAACCCTTGCCTGCGCCCCAGCTTCAGTAGCGAGAAAAGCTTCCAGTCCAACAGGGCCCTCCCACTCCTGCCTCACTCCCCCATCAGCATGTGGCAGCAGCTGTTATTCCACCCATCACGTAGAGAGGAGGCCCCTGGCCCGGTTCCCATGGGTGTTTATTCCACCGCTAGACTCGAAAACACCAATGAAACCCCCCAAATTCTAGTACCGTACGGAGAAAACTGATCGTGGCTGCACTGCTCACTGCACAGCAGCCGGGGCAGAGCTTTATCCAGGACGGTTAAAGGTGAATACGTTGTTAGCAACCACCCCCGCGGTCATGTGGCGTCACCATTGAGTGAATTCTGGCATTCAGAGCACGCTCTGCTCCTAGCCAAACCGCTGAGCAATGCCAGCCCCAGCCCCTCCATCAGAAGAGAACACGGCTGGCTCCACTGAGAAATGACAGGTTCGTAGTCTGAGCCCCGCTCCCCTGGGACCAGGGTGCTGTCTGTACAGCTCCAGGATTGATGAGAATTACAGGATCCAGCGTCTTCCAGGAACTAAATCTTCAAGCAAAGCACTTTCAGGAATTTTCCCTCCAGGTGCTGCTCAGCTCCTACCACGGGAATATGCAGGGGGTAGGGTAAACAACTCCTCACATCAAGATCTTTTCAATAAAAGTCTCTTAGCTCAAAGGCAGAATGGTCACTGCTCCAGTGCATGCCCAGTGGTCAGAAACCAGCAGTCAAGGCTGGGGAGGGGGGACACAGACCCTCTAACACAAGATGAGATGGAGCTGGAGGGTTGGGAAGGGCAAATAGAAGAGACAAATGGAGCCCTGGAGAGTTTGACACAGGTCAGAGACTAGGGCAGACTGAGAAACTCCCAAGGCTGCATTGGAGCTGAGGGATAGGAAGTGCACTCTCTCATCCTAGATTTTTCTTTTGCTCCCCAACTTCTGGCTCCTGAAAGAAGGCAGGCCTCCCCTTTCCCAGCAGCTAGAAAGCCTTGTGTTTGCCAGCTATACTCAGAACAGATCTCCCAGGGGCAGAGCAGTCCTGGAGAATGCACACTTCTCCCCTTTGGAGTGGGCCCGCTGCCATCCATCCATGTTTATCACTGTGCTTCTCTCCAGATAGCAAGGGCAAAGACCAGAATTGCTGCTTGGGGCTTTCCACTGATGGCTGGAGCCCAGTTGACAAAGCTGTTGGCTGAGTCACATGTAGCGAGAGGATCTTTGTCACAGACAGACAGACAGATTCCCTGCTCTGTAAAACACACCGACCCCCCCCCCCCCCCGCGTGCTATTTTCTCATTTTCCTGATCCAAGTGTCGAGTTCTAGCTACTGCAGCCCTCCTATGCAGGAGCTTACACAGGACATCAGCCCAGGCTACATCCATTCTGAGAGCTGCTGGCAGCTTTGTGCCAATTGTCCCTACTGCAGAAAGTGATTCAGCCATTACCCTCCACTTTACAGCTCCACAGCACAGGTTGGGGCTGCCAGATCACATGGATTTTGGCAGAACAGTAGTTTGACAGAGAATTGGGGCTGTAGGCTGAAGAGGGACCAACAAAGGCCTTCCTTCCTTCCCAGGTGGAGCCTCAGTGAAAATTAGAGCAAGAGAAAAATGCAGACTCAAGCGCAGAGAAAGGAACGGTGGCAGGCTGCTCCACTCATGGACCAGGAGCAGGACTCCCACATCTGTGCATTGGGAGGGGAATGCTGGCCAAGGGAAGGAAGGGCTCAGAAGCAGGGGCATGCACACCCCCTTATACCAAGTAAAAGCAGGGGGAAGGAACATCAGATTGTGTTCCTGAAGGGGACCAGGCCTTGCCTACTTAACAAGACAAATGAGAGGGTGGAGCATAGCTACCCCGCAGAACTGCCCGCAGAAACCCCTACTGTAGGGATAACTTGCCCCCAGCTCTGTGGGTTAATGGTCTGCGTTTTTATAGCTGTATCATAGTACTGGGGTGGATCGATTACACGGATGAAGAGAAAGGGAACCTGCCACTCAGCATGGCCTCAGAGGGGCCCAGAGGCACGGCCGAGGGCAGGGACCATCTCCTGCTGCAGTGCAGGCTCCGCTTGGCCCTGCCTCTGAGAGTAGTCACCTACTGAAGCTAACCCCATTACTCAGGCAGCAGGCAAAGGAGCGTCTGGACAAGGGGCAAGGGCAAACCAAGCTGGTAGCAAGCTCAGAAGGAGCTGGGAAATCTATGCCGGAGACCGCAAGGACACAGTCAAGTATACAATGATAAAAAACCCTAATTTTATCGCACTCTACAAAGGTGGCATTTTCATTTAAAAACCAGTGGTTTCACCACATGACTGTGAGAGTCTGGAGTAAAGGATATGGGGGCTGCAGATGTCAGAGCTGGGGGGACCGCCACCCCACGGACACAATGGGAGCAAACAGGGTCTCTGGCTGTGTGCCCTCCCTGGGCTAAAAGCAGTGGGGTCTCTGGGAGTAACCAGCAAAGAGGTGTGGCACCTGCGCTAGAGAAAAGAGAACCCCTTTCTTCATTGCCTGAATTGGTGGGCAGCACCCTCTGGCTTAGCTAGGCAGGTCAGATGAGCTGCTCAGAGCACTCCCTCCTGGCCTTGAATTATGGACTCCCCATAAGAAGCAGAAGTCATAGAATCATAGGGCTGGAAGGTACCTCACGAGGTCATCTAGTCCAACCCCCTGCTAAAAAGCAGGACCACTCCCACTGCTGCTGACCCTTATCCCAAAGAGAGGCAGTAAGGCCAGAGGACATCGTCCATGCAGTCCTTTGGCGCACACTGGCTGTATGGGTCTCTTCTACACAGAGTAAACACAGCAAGAAAGAAAACGTGTGAGCCAGAGAAAACACAGCACTGAACAATTCTCTGGACTCAGCTGGGAATGCATTTCTAGACACGCTATCAGTAGTGGGCTCCCCTGCACACTCAGTGTGCCCGGGAACGCACACCTAGCTCACAACGGTGAGCACCCCTGCACACCCAGTGTAACCTGGAATGCCTGCCCTGCTAACAGCACTGGGCACTCTTGCACACGCAGCGTGCCTGGGCACACGTGCACACACAGCAGTGGGCACACCCAGCGTGCCTGGGCACGCGTG
>ML688333.1:592299-623699 GCA_007922175.1 Pelusios castaneus | reverse complement strand
ACGCGTGCACACACAGCAGTGGGCACACCCAGCGTGCCTGGGCACGCATGTCCAGTTACCCATGGTTGGGCAGTCATGCTCAGGAGCACAGCATGGAAGGTATTGGCCCCGTGCATGCTGGGGCCAAGTGGCGCTCAGCACCATATTTGCTGGCATGCTGCATTTATCCAAGATGGATGAGGCCAAAGCCTTGGCAGACGGCAGAGCAGGGCAAGGCCTACTGTGTTGCTAGCCCAGGCAGTATGTGAAACAAGCAGTGCCTCAATCCCAGCCCAGCGCGACAGGGAACACCGGGGCTGCAGGTCCCACCAAATCCAAGTGACTCCTGATGCTGCCCTCGGTGGAGAGGCTCAGAAGCAGGCAGGCAACCGATGGTGTGTTATCTTTGCCCCTGCAGGGCTGACTGGTGGCAAAGAGCAGGTCAGGGGGACGGGACACCTGCCCTGCCACTGTCAGCCAAGCCTGGTTTGGGGAAGCCCAGCGTGTCGGCAGGGAACCTTCCCTAGTACCAGCACAACTGGCCGTAGAAAAGAGTCAAGGAAACCTGACTGGCCATGCCCCAAGAGCAGAGCAGGGAGACCCACCAGGCAGTCCAAAGGCCCAGGCCAGAGAGGAGAGCTCTGCTGACTGGCCTGAGCTGCAAGCACAATGTGGGGTCCGTGTCTCAGGTGCAGGTTGCATTGGATCTGAGCCTCGTGTACAGACAGGATTCTGATTGGTTAATCCATTGCGATATGGAAATAGCAGAAGACTGACACAGCCTCGTTAGCCTGTGGAAACCTTAGAGAAGGGTCCCTTGGGGCAGCTGGGGGGTGGCCGGCCTCCAGGGCCCCCATCCCACTTCACCCTGCTGTGGCGGAGGCATCCCAGGCTGGGCCCAACTCTGTGGTAAGTGCCTGATGGACGAGCTGCCTCCCGAGGTGGGAGAGATGAAGTCTGAAACAGAAAATGGCAGAGCTGTGAGAAAGTGGCCGGGGGGGGGGGAGGCCAAAGGAGGAGGTGGGGGAAGGGAGAGCAGGCAGGACTTGTACCCAGAAAGCCCAATCCTTAAGGACAGCCACACTGGATCAGACCAACGGTCCATCTAGCCCAGAATCCTGTCTTCTGACAGGCCAGTGCCAGATACTTCAGAGGGAATGAACAGAGCTCCCTGGGTGGGGCCTGAGTACTCCCAGCTGGAAACACCCATGCTGCATCCCAGGGCATTTAACTACAGGGAATACTTGGCTGGGAGCAGAGAGAGGAAGAAAAACTACAGAAAGCCTTTTACCTGCTGTGTCTTGAGTGCCCGCCTCTGTGCAGCTTGGAATAAAGGAGAGACCACATATTACACCTGTCTCCTATGGCACCAGGGTGAGATCTGGGCCACAACAAATACAGAGGTCTATATACCCACAGGGAGTCCCACCCACTGGCTAGGGCAGATAAGGAGAAAAGGCAAAGCGTTGTTAACTGCAGTTGATCTGCCTGGGCAGCGACCCCATAAGATCTAACCAGCAGCACCCCGAGAGCACAGTTCATAAGAACGGCCACACCGGGTCACACCAACAGCTCATCTAGCTCAGTATCCTGTCTTCTGACAGTGGCCAATGCCAGGTGCTTCAGAGGGAATGAACAGAGCGGGCAATCACTGACTGTCCACTCCCATTTTCTGGTAATTAGAGGCTAAGGCATGAGTCAGCAGCCCGAAAGTTAAGAAGAGCCATTTAAAAAGGTTCCTTCAATGACCAAGTGTTTTGAGAGCTGCAATGGGTCTAGCATCTCGGTGAGGGGAGCTGGGCCACGGTGCGTGCCGAAGGGTCCCCTGGTGGGCCAGAGACGAGGGTGGGGGAGTGGGCCTCCTGCAGGGTCCCCCAGTGGTGAAGGGGGGAACCCAGAGCCTGGCATGGACTGCCCGCAGGGTTCCCCAGTGGCAGGGGTGGCCTGGAGGCCAGAGCTGCAGGCTGCAGACCCCTGGGCTAAGGAAACCCAGAGCATGAGACAGCATCCCTTGGTTAACAGGCATCGATCAGGGGTTTGCAATGTGGCCCCATGGCACCCCCTCACTCCTGCTACCAGGGGACCATGCGGGTGGCCTGTTCCTGGCTCTCCCCACACCAGGGGACCCTGCAGCAGGCATGCAGGCTCAGCTCCCCCAACCCCCCACCAGGAGGCTTCAACCATTGCGGCTCTCAAAACACTTGGTTATAGAAGGATTTTTTTTAAATGGCTCTTCTTATTTTTGGGTTGCCGACCCCTGGCATAGACAGACCTATCGTCCATGGACTTACCTATTTGAACTCTGTCATAGCTTTGGCCTTCATAATTACATCCCCTGGCAACACGTTCCCCAGACAGACTGTGCATGGTGTGAAATACTTCCTTTTATTTGTTTTAAACCTGCTGCCTATTAATTTCACTGGGTGACCCCCAGGCTCTTGCATCATGTGAAGGAGTAAATAACATTTCTTTATTCACTTTCCCCATGATTTTATGGAGCTCTATCATATTCCCTTTTAGTCTCTTTCCCAAGCTGAAAAGTCCCAGTGTTTTTAATCTCTCTTCCATGGAAGAGAGTTTATGAGGAACTGCACTACCTCATGGTTACAATTTACCAAGGCTTGTGATGGCTTCTCCTTCAATTGCGGTTCCTAAATCAAGACAAATGATTTTGGAGAAGATCTCTAGTCTGTGTTATACAGATCAGACTAGATGGTTATGTCTACATTGGCAAGTTAGGTCGACTTAAGGAAGCTTAAGTCGACCTAACTTAGTCCCTGTCCACACCAGGCTTTCATTAAGTCGACTTAAGAAATTCCTTAATGAAAGCTTAGGTCGACATAATAAGAACTGCTGGTTAGGTTGACCTAACTGTCGAAGAAACCTCCGAATCAATAAACTTGAGTGTGACAGCAAAAGCCTTTACTTTATTCAGAATACGAGAGCGCTCATGGGGAGAGAGCAAAGACCGTCTCCGCCCCCGTGATGTCGGGCAGTATTTTTTTATAGAGTTTTAGAATACATTAGACAGGAAAACAAGGACAAAATGACAGAAATAGGCAACTAGTTTTGACTGGACAGGACAAGTGTCTAAGGCTACAGAAACAGCAACAGCTCTTATTAATGCTTTTTAGCTGCATTTTTTTATAATTTTTTTTATTTGAGACTTTATGAGTTTTATTATTTTAAAATTTTATATTTATAATGTTTTGGATTTTTTGATGTTTTAGGGATCCTTGCTGGGTTGGTTACTTCGGCCGCACGATCGCCGGTCCTTTTTTTTTTTTTTTTTTTGACTGGACACCTCCCTCAGTGGAGGTGTGGTTTTTTTACACCGCAGCACATGAACCCAGGTTGCCCTGCCTTTTCATTTGACTGCGGTATGGGCTGTAAGAAGAACTTGGAAGGGCCCTTTTTATTGGGGTTCTAGGGTGGGGTTTTTTTTATAACACTTTAGATATACTTAATTTTTAGGTTTTAGGGTATGACACTTTTGATTTGGGGAGACCGGCGATGCCTTTTTTACCTGCAAAGATACTCTGTGGAGACTTTTAGTTAAATTTAAATAATATTGAACAGCTTTGTTATGAGCAAACTGCAAGGCTTTTGGGGTGTTAAGTTCACATGATAGGGGCATAGCTCTTCCCATTAGTATTTTATGTGGAGTTAGACCGGTTTTTTTGATCAGGTGTAGCCCGAAGGGACATTAATACAATGGGTAGGGCGTCGACTCATTTTAATTCAATAAAGGCACAAACTTTCGCTAGTTCTTGGGGATTTTTTAAAATTTTGTTTGGTTTTTTAATTTTTTTTAGGCCTGTGGGTAGTAGGGGCAATGGAAGCGCTATTGGATCTTAAGGACCCAGCCTACTTCAGCAGGGACCTTTTTTGTGAAATGAGGGCCTCTGTCTGAATTTAATTTTAGAGGTATTTTGAATTTTGGCATACATTTTTTTAACAAGCATTTTATTATTGCAGCTACATCAGCTCTGCGGCAGGGACCGGCCTGTACTTATTCTGAGAACATGCTTACAATCACTAAAACACACTGAAAACTAGTACTCTTAGGTAGCTGAATGAAATTAATTTGCATATTTACAAAAGAGCCCCATGGTGGGGTCTGCGCTGCCCTCTTGCTTTTTACAGGCTTACCCACGTTGGAGGCCAAGAGGAACAGAAGTCACTGACGCGGCTGTGCAGATTTAGAACAAGCCAATTTTTGGCCAGCAAGGTGGCCATTGCTTTTTTGCCTACGTGAGCTAGGCCATAAGTGATCAGTAAATTAGGCAAGAAGCTTGATGGTGCAACAGGGCAGCCGTCCCTGTCTTGCCATATGCCATCCAGGTGCAAGGTGCATCCTACATAACCCTTAGGTTGACTCCTTAGGTCGACCTAAGCGCAGTGTAGACGTTTAAGTCCACTTTATTAGGTCGACCTAAGGGCAGTTAGGTCGACTTACTAAGCCCCGGTTCAGGGAAACTACTTTGCTAAGTCGACCTAACTTTTTGTAGTGTAGACATAGCCGATGATTGCAACTGACAGGCAGATATCGTCTCATTGCACGCCTTCCACTGTGGCATCTGGGCAGGTTATTTCCATCTCATTGCTACTGCCCGTCTAGTGTGAGTTAGCCTCATCCCTTACAAAGAGCCTTCATGAAGCCTCTATATGAACTCAGACCTCACGCAATCCCTGGGTCCCCAAATATAGGGACTCTGCTGAGTTAATGATCCTTTAGTCAGGGCTCAGGGCAACCACTGAGCCAAATTCCTGGACAAGACAATCTCAGCCAGGAGTCTGTGAAATATAGTATGAAAGGCTACCCCAAACACCACAGGGAACCCCATTCCCACCTCTGGGGTGACTGACTGCAGGCAACCCCTCCCCACATCATGGCCCCCAACCCCTGCAAATTCTGAGACTCATTTAAAGAATCCAACCAATATGGCTTGTTGACATCTGCTCTTTATGGCCCCCTGCCCTGATCCAATTTTCATTCGCCTTTAGCTTCCTCGCTATCTACGGTGCAGAAAATTTTGCAGTCAAGCCCTCAGGAGTGCATCTCAAGGTGTTAACATTCCAGAAGAGAAAGCTAAAGAGAAAACCTCCATCCCCACAAATGTCAGTTTCAATGCAGTTTTCTTTTGACATCTTACTATGCCCCAAAGCACCCCTACAAGAGCTTGGAGCAAGGCACAGTGCTGACAACTTCAGAGGGAGAAGAAATCAGAGCGTTCATCTCCTCCTCAGACTTCAGGACAGCTCTGGGCTTGGATGGGCACCTACCCAGACAAGCCTTCATCAAGATCATCATCATCATCTTCCTCCTCTTCCTCCTGGTAACCAAGAAGAAGGAAGGTTTAAATCCCAATAGATGACTCTGTCAGGGATACTCTATGGAAATCTTCAAGGGCATCTTTACCATGGGTCCAGACTCTCAACAGGCTTTTTTCCCGTTTCACACCGGAGCTCTGAGCAGTCACATTGCTCTCTTCCACTCAGTGCAACCCCTCCACCCTTCCTCCCCTGCCTGTCCTTCCTGAACAGCTTATAGCCACCCATGACAGTGCTCCAGTTGTGAGTTCCCCCATCACATCTCTGTTACAGTTCTTTGACTGTGCCAGGACTGCCAATTCTTCCTGCTTGTTTCCCAGGATTCTTGAATTCGTGGACAGGCATCTAAGATAACTAGGCAACTGCCCTGCCTTCTCGGTATGGACCAGCAGGCCTCCCCTGTTGCACCCTCTTCCTATCCCATTTCCTCACTTACTTCTAGTCTTAGGTCCCCATCCCCTAGCAACCTCATTTAAAGCCCTCCTCGCTAGATTAGCTGGCCTGTCTGAGAAGATGCTCTTCCCTCCGTCCATTACGTGGATCCCGTTTCTTCCTAGTAATCCTTCTTGGAACATCCCATGGTCAATGAATTCAAAGCCCCCTCTGCAACACCATCTGTGTTTCCTTCCACAATTCCATTGTCCCAACCTGGGACTTTTCCTTCAACAAGGAGGATGGACAAGAACCTTTGTGTCTCAAACTCCTTTATCTTTTTCCCCAGAGCCACCCAGTCTGCAGTGAACTTCTCAAGGTCATTCTTGGAAGTATTTTTGGTGCTCATTTAGAGAAGTAGGAAGGAGTAGCAGTTCAAGGCTTGAAGAGTCTCAGCAGACTCTCCATCACATCCTGAATACTATCTCCAAGCAAGCAGCACACGTCTGGACATGGTAGGGACTCACATGACAGACAGCATCCACAGCAAGCATCGCTCAACAAATCCCCTGCCCTGCCCCATCCCTGGAAGTCAGTTACAGGGATTCAGAGCACAAAGCTCACCCTCCGTCTGTACCAGAGCCTGACTCAAGACGCAGCTCTGCCCAGCATGTGAGAGGCCTCAAGAATGAGCAGCAGAAGCCAGTAAGTAGGGAGTCACCCAGGGGACCTTATATTCTGATCTTCCCTGACACCCAGTGACCAGAACCCCAACCCTGGAGATACCTGGAAGGAGCCAGGCACTGCTTTCTACTGTGGTGGGGATGGGCAAGCTAGATTCTTTAATGATCTGGATATACTGTACCTCAAAGTGGTGTTTGAATGATGTGCTCCCTGTGGAGACTGGGGCTGGCTCACTTGGGCTGTCTGTCTTGCTGCTCTCCAGGGTACACGAAGTGTGGGACTGTTCCTGCACAGAGCCTGAAACCGGGTGGAAGAAGCACAGAGAGCCTGGGAGTCCTGGAGTCAGAAGAGGCTGATACCTTAGAATCTACATGGAGGGGTGAGGCAGCTAGGAGATCCCCAGCTCAGGGGCAGGCTTCATGTGGGTTCCCAGGGGCAGCCAGGGATTCAAGCTGCTTTTAAGCTCAGCAGGTGGGGGAGGCATGAAGAGATTATAACCAAGCTAGGAACTGTCACTGCCAGGGGACCAGGGTGCTTGGGAGGGGCGTAGAAAGGGATCCAGGAGCACTGGCTCAGGGAAAGCAGCTCTTCATGCTGTCGTATGCTTCCCCAAGAAGTGCAGGGAGCAGCCCTGCTCAGTCCCAAGGGATTCCTGGGCTGTTCACAAGAAGCGCCAGGGGCAGTTCTCTCCTACCTGCCTGTGCTGCTTCCCAGCAATCTAGCGCCACTTGAAATGCCTGAGCCACAGTCAGAGTCACGGCCTGGGCCTGTATGCAAGAGGCACAAAAGGGTCAATAAAGAGGCAGCCTGCCTGCCTGCACCCCCTCCCACCAAAGACTCCTGCTCACCCAGCACTCCTGAAAGTGCCCCTATGCACCCCATGGCTAGCACCCCTGCACCTTCCAGTGCCCTTTGCCCATGGAGGCCCCAGCATTCCTATCCTCATCTCCCCCTGGCCACAGGGGCACCTCCTTCTTCAGCCACCCCTACTCCCCATGAGCTTGAAGGGGGAAGAGATAAAGTGGGGTAAAATCCCCCAGGGAGGGGTGACCAGATCCACAGGGGCACAAGAATACTGAAGAGTCAGGAAGAGAATAAAACAGAGTCCTGGAGCCAGTTGGCTTTAGGGATGGGGATCAGGGTAAGATTGCAGTCACTGCTTTCATAAATCCACAGGGCACTAGCCAGGTGCCTGGGATGGGAGTCAGCAATAGAGGATGCTGTATTGGTGGGCCTATAAGGGAAGCCAGTCTCAAAGCCCATCTCCCTCCTCCTAGCAATTTGTCTCCCTCACCTGCTCTCTCTCCAGGTGAGAAGAACCAGGGGCAGGAGGGCTCAGAACTGCACGGACCATGGGGGTTGCTGGTTAAAAGCCTGGCCACCAAAAGAAGCAAGTCCACTGGAAGCAACAGACGCTCTTGGTGGGGAAGACGAGGGACTGGCAGAGCGATTAGGAAATAGGAATTGTCTGCGTGCCTCAGTTTCCCTCTGTACTTTGCATTGGTACCCACTGGGTGAAAGAGGATTAACACTCTTTCATGGCCCAGCAGAAGACATGAGGTGCAGATGTCACTGACTGAGTGCACTCCATATTCACAACCTATATTATAGCGAAGCCATTTTTGTAAAAAATATGCCTGGTGAGATATCATTTAAAAACCAGTAACTCATTGATCCTCAGCATTCATGAGTAATGTATGTATGAAATCTGTAATAAGAGTTATCAACATGTGCTGAAATTATAAATACAATATGTTTACCGGACAAGTCTGGGCAGGGGGTAAACCAATTTCTCAAAGACATAGGGCAAGCTGATACCTCTTGCCAAGTGTCATCCAAGTTGATGGGTAAGCATGTGGCCATTCTTTGTTAATGGAGGAGGGCAGGAACAGATTGATCTGCACTTTAGCAAACACCACGAAATCTAGTGGTGAAAGAGGTTCTATGTCTCCTTCCTCACAGCCAGGATGAACTTTATCTAACGGTAACCCTCAATAAAAGCATTTCAAAGCCAGACTGGACTATAAAAATGAGGGGCACAAACACTCCAGGTGTGTGTGTCTCTCTCTCACCTAAGAACTCTTTTCTAGCAGGCAGGGGTGTCACTGCACTCAGAAATTATTCAGGGCACAGCCCAGGACCCACTCACCCCCAGTTCCTCCCCCAAACCACACCCCCCCAGTGCTGCCACCCTCCCAGCCCCACTTGCTCTGGGCCCAGTCTGGACCTGAGCACTGGCCCAGGGGCTGGATCTGGCTCATTGCTGCTGGCCCTGCAGGGAATGTCCCTGGGATCAGACCCGGCTTGCTGCTGCTGGCCCCATGAAGAGCAGCCCCAGATCCAGCTCCTGCCGCTGGCCCTAAAGAGAGCAGTCCCGTCTGGCTTCCCACCGACGGCCCGACAGAGAGCAGCCCCGCCTTACTGCTGCTGGACCCACAGGGAGCAGCCCCAGATCTGGCTCCCGCCACCAGCTCTGCAGGGAGTGGACCTGCAGCCCGATCCAGCTCCTTCTGCTGGTGCCCCGTGTCCCGGACCAGGCCAGCCGCCACTCTGGACCTGGGGTCAGGCAGCCAGTCACCGCTGTTGGCCCTACCTGAGCTCCTTCCAGAGGCATGGGGGAGCTCAGGGCAGGCAGGCGTAGCTAGGGACTTGGGGCACTGGCTGCTGGACTAGGGGCCCATGCCCCCTGTGACCAGCACCAGCAACACCCCTGCCAGCAGGCTCAGGGAGAACAGGGGTTTAAAAAGCATGCTCTGAAGCGACAAGAGGAGCTACTGAACTGGGTAACTTTGTGAGGAAGTTTAGAGAGGGAGTGGGAGGTTAGATACACTTCATTAATGTTCTTTTAAACTAAAGATAATAAACACCTCCCCACCCCCCCCCCTAAAAACCAAACAACAGTAAAGAGAAGAGCTGCAGGAGTAAAAGGAAAATGTAGGCATAAGTCCAGCAACAGAGTTGGGGCTATCCAGTTTATTGCACTGAATGCAGCATTTACAATTATCTGCCCAATGGGCAGGTGGCATATATGTGCATTCAGTGCAAGGCGCTCATGATCCTCTGACACTGCATACAGGCTTTGGAGACCGGAGTGACTGAACTAGAGGAGCTAAAGGAGACAAAGAGGTACATAGGCGAGGCTTTGCAGGACGTAGTACAATTGTGCCACCTTGGATCTGACAGCCTTCACACTGCTGAAGAGGATGAAAGTCTCAAGGAAGAAGAACATAAATCTGGAGCAGAGGAAAATGATCCCAAAGTTGGGATTCTCCTTCTAGATGGTGTGATTGTACCCTATTGCACTGAGGATTTCACTCCAGGGGAGGGGACAGCATGTATTAGAAACAGACAAGTAATAGTAAAGAGGACTTGATCATCTGACACGTAGATGGGTTTGTGATGACCAGGAGAACTGCATGGTGACTTGCCTGCTGGGTGCGAAGGCTGCAGATCTCTCGAGACATCAGGACAGACTTATGTTTATTGCTGGTGAGGAGCTGGTGGTCATGGTAGGTTAGGTACCATGGTGCTTAGGTACCAAGGACCTTGGGAAGATAGAAGAGAGGTCCTGGAGGCCAAATTTAGGATGCTAGACTCAGTCTGTAAGGTCTGATCATCCAGTCTGACCTCCTGCACAAAGCAGGCCACAGAACTTCACCCACCTCCTCCTGTAATAAACCTCTAGGTAAGAGATGCTCTCTGAAATGCTTCCAGTTTCACATGCAGGGTCAGTTAGATAGGCAGAACTCAAGGGTCTCAATATGTGGATGAGATGGTGGTGTAGGGAAGATGGATTCAGATTTATTAGAGACTGGGGAACCTTTGAGGAAAGATCCAGAGGGGGAGCCGTGTTAGTCTATTGCAGAAAAACAACAGAGTCCTGTGGCACTTTTAAAGACTAACAGATTTATTTATTGCATGAGCTTTTGTGGGAGAAAATCCCACTTCGTCAGACGCTTTGAAGTAGTGGTGGAGCTTCAAAGCATCTGACAAAGTGAGATTTTCTCCCACAAAAGCTCATGCGATAAATAAATCTGTTAGTCTTTAAAAGTGCCACAGGACTCTGTTGTTTTTTTGAGGAAAGAGAGATCCTATATAGGAAGGATGGGCTCCATCTAAACCAAAATAGAACTGGTTCGCTGGCACGTAACATTAAAAAAAAGGCATAGGGCAGTTTTTAAACTAAGGGCTGGGGGAAAGTTGACAGATGTGGAGGAGTACGTGGTCGGGACCAAGACATGCCTTCAGGGAGGATCTACTCATGGAGATTCTACATATCCTTGTAAGAAGGGGAGTATGGAAGAGGATAAAATATGGGTAAGATCTGCTGACAAACAGTCAAATGAAAAAGAGTCCCATTCAGTCACATCATATAATGGCAGACAGCTAAAAAGTGGCATTTTTAAAAGTGCTTATATATAATTGCTAGTAGTCTAAATACTGAGATGGGTGAACTTGAGTGCCTTGTATTAAATGAGGATATTGATTTGATAGGCATCACAGAAACTTGGTGTAATGAAGGAATCAATAGGTCATAGTAATACCAGGAAACAAAATATATAGAAATAACAGAACTGGTCATACTGGTGGGGTAGTAGCACTACATATGAACGTCAAATTAAGTAAAAGTTTGAAATGAACCAAACTGTACAATAGAATCTTTATGGATAGTAATTCCATGCTTGTATAATTAGAATACTGCAGTAGAGATATATTCCTGACTAGGATGGTGATAGTGACTGTGAAATGCTTAGGGAGATTAGAGAGGCTATAAATATATAAAAACTCAATAATAATGGGGGATTTCAACTATCCCCATTGACTGAGTACATGTCACATCAGGATGGGATGCAGAGAAAAAGTTTCTTGACATTTTCACCGACTGCTTCTTGGAGCAGCTAGTCCTGGAACTCACAGGAGAAGAGGCAATTCTTGATTTAGTCCTAAGTGGACCACAGGATATGGTCAGTTGAAGGTGAAGAGGTGAAGATAGCTGAACCACATGGTAACAGTGACCATAATAAAATGTAACATCCCTCTGTGTGTTGGGGGAGGGAGAGAGGACACCAATGGAGCCCACCATTGTAGCATTTAATTTCAGAAAGAGGAACTACACAAAAATGAGCAACTTAGTTCTAAAAAGGGACACTACCAAAAGTGAAATCCTCATAAACTGCATAGAAACTTTTTAGACACCATAATAATGGCTCAATTTAAATGTATACTCCAAATTAAAAAGCTGCCACCGTGACTAAACCACAAAGTAAAAGAAGCAGTAAGAGGCAAAAAGGCATTTTTTAAAGAGAGAGATAAATCCTACTGAGGAAAATAGAAAGAAGCATAAACTCTGGCAAGTAAAAATATGATTAGGAAGGGCGAAAAAGACTCCAGGAAGCAAGACTATTGCAGAGAAACTAAATTAATTCTTTGTGTTGGTCTTCATGGCTGAGGATATGAGGGAGATTCCCAAACCCAAACCATCCTTTTTCATGGTACATCTGAGGCACTGCACCAGATTGAGGCGACATCAGAAGATGTGGAACAAAATGATAAATTAAACAGTAACAAGTCATTAGAATCGATGATATTCACCCAAGAGTTATGACGAAACTCAAATATGAAATTGCAGAACTACTAACTGTGGCATGTAACCTGTCACTTAAACCAGCTTCTGTACCTGATGACTGGAGGAGAGCTAATGTGACACCAATATTTTAAAAAAGGCTACAGGGACGGTGCCAGTAATTACAGGCCAAAAAGCCTAACTTCAGCTTCACCAATCTACTAGAATTCTTTTACTGGGTCAACAAGTATGTTGACAAGGTGACCCAATGGATAGAGCGTAAGGAGATTTTTCCAAAAGCCTCTGACAGGGTCCCTCACCAAAGGCTCTTAATCAAAGTAAGTGGTCATGGGAAAAGAGTGAGGGTCTTCTCCTGGATCAAGAACTGATTAAAAGATAGGAAACAAAGTGTAGGAAAAAATGGCCAGTTTTCAGAGTGGCGAGAGGTAAATCGTGGTCTGTCTTGAGGCCAGTACTGTTCAACATTATCTTAAATGAGGTAAACAGTGCGGTGGCAAAATTTGCACATGATGAACACTAAGTCCAAAGCAGCCTGTGAAGAGTTACAAAGGGATCTCACAAAGCTGGGTGACTGGGCAACAAAATGGTAGATGAAATTCAGTGTTGGTAAATGCAAAATATTGTGCATTGGAAAAAACAATCAACTATACATATAAAATGCTGGGATCTAAATTAGCAGTTAGTACTCAGGAAAGAGATATTGGAGTCATTGTGGATAGTTCTCTGAAAACATCCACTAAATGTGCAGCAACAGTCAAGAAATCTAACAATGTTGGGAATCTTTAGAGAAGGGAATATATAATTGCCTTTTTATACATCCATACTGATAGTTAATTGCCTCTTTATAAATCCATTGTGCAGCCAAATTTTAAACACTTTGTTCAGATCTGGTGGCTCCATCTCAAAAAAAGATGTATTGGAATTAGAAAGGATACAAAAAAGAGCAATAGAAATGATTAGGAGTATGGAAAAGCTTCCATAGGAGAAACAACAGAGTCCTGTGGCACTTTTAAAGACTAACAGGTTTATTTGTTTATCACATGAGCTTTCGTGGGAGAAAATTCCACTTCGTCAGATGCTTTGAAGATGGGAAATTTACAGAATGGGAGAAAATTAAATGCAGGGAAGCGTATGACACAGGATCAGGTCAGGCTGAAACAGCAAATCAAAATAGATGTTAGGATTCAAACACTGGGGAACAGCACGTAGAGGAAGGTACGGTCAAATCACCTGTTGTAATGAGAGAAAAATCCATAGCCCCTGTTTAACCCCAAGGCAACTGAGTCAAATTTGCATACAAGTTCGAGTTCTGCAGTTTCTCTTTGAAGCTGTGATTTGTTATTCATCTGTTTCAATACAGCTCTTAGCAAGTCGTCAATGGAGTGAGCAGAAATGGAAGTGTTCCCCTATTGGTTTTTGAATGTTGTGATTTCTGATGTCAGATTTGTGTCCATTTATTCTTTTGCGCAGAGACTGTCCTGTTTATCCAATGTATAAAGCAGAGGGGCATTTCCGGCATATGATGGCATAAATCACATTGGTGGATGAGCAGGTAAATGAGCCCTTGATGGAGTAGGTGGCTTGATTTGGCCCTGTGATGGTGTCTTCAGTGTAGCTACGAGGGCAAAGTTGGCAGTGTGGTCTGTTGCAGGGATATGTTCCTGCTTTAATGTTTCTGTTGTTTGATCTGTAGTTGCTGGTGAGTATTCATTTAAGGTTGTGGGAGGAGAGATTAATAAGAGTGGTACTTTTCAGCTAGGAAAAGAGACCTAAGGAGGAGATATGAAAAAGTCTATAAAATCATGACTGGTGTGGAGAAAGTAAATAAGAAAGATGTACTTACTCCTAACACAGAACTAGGAGTCGCCAAATGGCAGCAGGTTTAAAATGAACAAAAGGAAGTATTTCTTCACACAACCCAGTCAGTCAGTCTGTGGACCTCTTTGTTAGAGGATGTTGTAAAGGCCAAGACTATTATACAATTTTTAAAAACCTTGGTAAGTTCATGGATAGGTCTATCAGTGGCTATAAGCCAGCATGCACAGGAATTCAAAACCATGCTCGCTTTGAAGCTGGGATCATTTGAAGATCACCCATTCTTTTCATTCCCTCTGAAGCACCTGGCACTGGCCACTGACAGAAGACAGGACACTGGACTAGATGGACTATTGGTTAACCCAGCATTGCTGTTCTTATGTTTTAAGAAAGCAAGCAGCCATTTGATTTTGGGAGGAGAACCTGACCTGAGAATCTGGTCAGCCCTGTTGCTGGGGTGGTCATGATTTTAGCTTGAAGCACACCTAGCTTGTTAAGTTATAGATATTAGAAAATATATCTGACAAAGTGGGATTTTTCTCCCACGAAAGCTCATGCGATAAATAAATCTTAGTCTTTAAAAGTGCCCCAGGACTCTGTTGTCTTTCTACAATAGACTAACACAGCTCCCCCTCTGGCACATATCTTTATTTCTCTTGTGACTATTTTTGACTTTATACTTGTACTCACTTAAAACTGCTCTCTTTCTAATTAAATAAACATTTTATTTTTAGCCTAAATTAATCCAGTGTGGTGTTTAAACTGAACTGTTTGGTAATTCCAATGAAAGCAGCAAACTGATGAATATTGACCATTTACAGGGCCAATGGGCCTTTAATATCTGAACTGCGGGTTGGACAGTGCAGTGAAAATCCAGGACTGGGAGTGTGTTGGTGTCACTGTGTAAGTAGTAATCATGGCTGTTGGAAGTCAAAGTACTGCTGACATTTTGCTGTGATCGGATTTGCTGGACAAGGGCTGTGGCGCTACGCAGACATTCAGCATACGATCTGTGCTGGTAGGCTGTTTGTGAGCAGCTCTGGTTGGGAGCCAAAAACAGCAAAGCATTTTGAGGCAAAGAAGGTTGTGAGGCAGATGGTGACAACGCCTCACTGGTCTGTATTGCACTCGGAAAGATGATCATCACCTCACTGTCCAGGGTACAATGACTGGCTCGTTAAGAAACTGGTTGGAATCTGCTGAAACTGACCTGTATCAATGGGAAACCCCAACGACCAGAACATTCACACCCACCAAATAAATACCAAGGAAGGATATTTCCCACCCCTACTTCTTGGCAGGGAAGCTACGCCAATACCCCATCTTGAGAACAAAGGGAAAGGTGGCAGAGTTAAGTGCTGCCCTTTGCATGGACACTGGGCTCTCAGCTGGGACTAAGCAAGGAGACAGCGCGAAAGGGATTCCAGAGCAGCTTGGCGAACTGATTGCACAGGCTTGGCCAGCTGGGCTATGTCTTGTACCTGAGGAGTTGCCAAGTCTCTGACCAGGAGTCCATCACTAGAACCCTGCAGATATCTGTGGATCATTCTTTTGCGGGTGGTGGATCGGATGTGGCTCTCAAAGGCAGGGAAGCAGATGTCTGCATCTCACAGCCTTTGAGGCTGCTTCTTCACCTTTGCAAGGGGAGTGGGGGCTGGCAGCCAATCAGCTGTTCCATGGGGCTCCTGGTGGTCACTACTCAGCTATTTGGCTGGCCTTCCCTCCCCCACCCCCCTCCAAGGGTCAGCAGGAGAGGCCCCTAGGGCTCACCTGTGGTCTGCCACTCAATCAGCTGTTCTGCAGGGCTCTCCTCCCAGTAGCCAATCAGCTGTTGGGCAGCTGCCTAGACGGCCTGGCCCCTGAACAGTTTATCATTGGTGAAGGCTGAGGTGGGGTTGGCCTCCAAACAGCTGATTGGGGGGGCCCAAAGCTGTGGGTGCCTACAGATGTGAATGACCTAGAGTGAAGAAGATAGCAGTCGGAGGTGAGCTGATTGGGGCAGATATGGATCAACATTTTTGTATCCACATAGGCCTGTATCTATTACCATTGAACAAACTGCTGGAGCTGGTGAGACTGCAGGGCCAATCCTGAACGAAGTGTAGGACCACTGGGGGCTGTGACTCACTGAAGGGAGCACAGACCCTGTGGATCCAGGACAGAGGGTGGGAGGTATGGTGCTCTTGCTGGGAAAGAGAGTAGGGATGTCATCCCCTGAAACACAGCATGGGTGGAGCCTGGAGGTGCAGGGGAAGCAGGGATGCAGAGGGGATTGGCTGGATCTCTGCTGGACCTCTTCTTGCTAAGAGTAAGTGCTTACGATCTTCTTCTTGGGTGAGAGGAAGGCATGGCACTCCAGTGCCCCACTCTGCTGGCTTTGGGCCACGTAGGCAAACACCTTGTTCTGCAGCTTGTCCGTGGTGCAGTAGGAAATCCTGCAAGAAGGGGCAGCCATTCAAGTAGTGACAGTCATTCATGGAGACGGTGCAAATGTCAAGTGACTGGGCATGTTTGGCAGCCAGGTGCTGGAGGCCCAGGATTCAGCCTGGGCCTGGGGGTTTCAGGAGACTGGGCAGCACTGAGCTGACTGTGTATTTAGTATGAGAAGCTATGGCTGCTGCAGGAGAGTCTCATGCCCCTGGCAGGAAGGACAGCAGCATGCAACACCCACACAAGCAGAGAGGGGATGGCCATCTTGTGAGATGCTGCTCCCTTTTGCCAAGTACACGCAGGCCATGGCAGCCCCGCATGGCAACACTCAACTGGTTTCCTGGCTGTGAGAGGTGGCTGTAGTTTGGTGTTGGCCCCACGGCTTTTTCCATCATGAATGACCAGATATCCAGACCTAGGTCTGGCTGAGATCCTGGAGGAGAATAAACTGACCTCTACCTGCTGCTGCTGCACCTCCCTCCACACCATGAATTGAAGGTCAGGCTTTGGAGCACTTTTGAGAGAAGGACTGAGACCTTGAACTTGATCTCCTTTCTGTGAGTAGCCAGGGTATGAAGTGGTGGACAGGTGAGATGGTCTGGGATGTGCTACAGCAGGGTGAGCTATCTGGAGTCCCCTACCTGCTGAAGGCTCCATGCCCAGGTCTGTCACATTGCTGTAATGCAGATGGGCAGGATATAACTGAGGCAGATCATCATCCGCCAGGACGGGGCAGTCTCCTAGCCAGCTGGAGAAGGCAGACAGTGTTATACTCAGCTGCTGCCAAGTGAGAGCTCAGCATCAGTGAAGAATCCAGGAGTGTCCTAGACTACGGATTCAACTGATCAATTGTGAATGTGAACCTGCCACCAGAGAAAACTCCACCACAGCTGTGAACTCCTTACAGAGCTTGTCTCTGACACCAGCATCACCTTTGTCTTGCGCAGGACCTGTCCTCCATCCATTAGCAGTGGGTCATCCATCAGTGACACTGAGTCAGTGTTCATCCCGTGTCTTGGCCTGAATCCAGATTGTGTCAAGGCCAGGAAACTAGCTAAAGACAGATGAAGAGCAGCAGGCTCAAGCTGAACCCAGGCATGACCAAAGTGATGCTGGTTGGAATGGGGAAGAGCTGGCCAAGATGTTGTCTCCATGGCCGTTATTGTGAGCTGTGTTCAGGGTCCTGCTGGAGTCATCATGAAGCTGGGCAACCAGGTAGTCTCCTTTCACCTCCAGTTTGCTAGGAAAACTCATCCTTCCTGCCAGAAGAGGACCTGGTCACAGCGATCCACGCACTGGTCGCTGCCAGACTGGATCACTGTAATTCACTCTGTCTGAAGCTGAATGTGAAGATGATGTATAGGTTCCAGCTGATACATGGCTGGCTGTCTGCCTTCTCCATAGCACATGCCATGGCTGCTATGTCTACAGAGTCCACTGTGGTGACCTGGGCTGGGCTGGGCTGACAGACCATGGCTAATGGAGCTCACACTCTCAGAACAGCTGAGCAGACAGTGCTTTCAAGCTGCGGCTCACGCTGGAGCGCAGGCTCTGAAGTCTAAGGAGGGAGGTGGGTTTCAGAGCCCGAGCTACAGCCTGAGTCACAACTTCAGAGCGCTGCACTTACAGCTACTTTTAGTATCAGCGAGCGCCTTGCTAGATCAAGTGTGTGGACTCAGGCTGTAAGGGCTTGCTGCTGCAGGCTGTGTAGACATATCCTGTGAGCATACCTGGCCTATACTGAAAACCCCACACTGCCTCCCGCAGGATCAAATGACACAGGACCGGAAGGGATTGCCAGACTCACTGAATCGTCTGCTATCTTAGACAACGCCGTGATAGAAGCCAGTTCATAAATTTAACAAACTGTCTTAAAACTCGTTAGGCCATTTGCCTTCACTACTCCTATTGGAAGGCTCCCAGTCAGTTGCTGATGCCAGTTTAAGGCTCTTGTCCTAATCGTCAAAACAATTACTGCAGCCTACCTACAAAGACTGAATTTAATCTGTGAACCCTGACAGCGTCACTCCTATGGGATGGTGCAGATCACAGAGCTCAGGACAAAGCACAGCGAGGAGGATTCGACTACATAACAAGCCTCCAGGGAGGACCAGGGGCGTCCAAACTGCTTGGAAATACAGCAAAGCCCTCCTGTGGGAGGAAGTGTTTCCACCGCACGAATGACAAATACAGACTCCCCATTGCTGCCCCCTCAACAGATAGACACCATCCTCCTGCCCCCCAGCCCTGACACAGACACACAATCCCCAAAGCCCCATGACAGACCTCCCTTCCACTACATCCCTGATACACACAACTCCTGACAGACACCCTACCACAAGCCCTGTCATGCCCACCCCCAAACACAGACCCATCTCCACTCCCCATGCCTCTCAACAGACACCCCAGCCCCTCAGAATACTGACACCTCCATTTCTGCCCCTCCAACCTTCACCAAACCAAAAAGAAAATAAAGTCTCATCAAACTACCCTCTCCTGAGCAGAGTTTTGACGTTAAAAAGGGAGACGCACCAAAGACTCCAGAGAGTCCACCAGGGACTGCTACTTATTTAACGAGAAACATGCTCAGATATTCTAGCGGTGGGGAGCAGTGAAAGACAGACACAGAGCCCAGCTGCCTCTGAGCCCCACTGAACCTGCGCTGCATGCGGTTTGCTCAGCCTGAAGTGTCTGTGGTCTGAGAAGGGTGTCAGGCTAATGCCACTGTGGGCCAATGGTGACGAACAGGCCATGGGCAGGGCTGGGGGGAAGGAAGCAGCACGGTAAATGAACCCTCTTTCGATAGACAATGCAGGGTTTGTGCTGCTGGAGCCTAGGACCTCCCGCAGCCTGCTCCTGCCCACTCCACTGCATTCCCCCCCGTCCTCTCCCCACTGCAGCACATTGGTCAGACATCTCCCTCAACACAGTGCATGGAGCTGCCCAACCCCCCGTCCTCACTGCAGCCTGACGGGCTAGGCACAGTCCCACACCACAGCCCAGTGCAAAGTCAGTTGAGCTTGAGGTCAGGGCACTAGGGTCACCGAAGGGACAGGGCTGGAGGGCCACCGGCTGACTAGGAAGGTCAAGGGAAGACGTTCTCATTGATAAAGGACACAGGAGACCACCTCCTGGCTGCCAAAATTTCCCAGACCTCCCCTCCCCTCCTCTTCCTATTGCTAGTAAGCTAGATCCTTTCATTTTTCTGTTCTACTACCCCCTCCACACACCTGTAAATGGAGACACACTCTATCATCTCCTTGGTCTCAGCGTCCTGCAGTGAGATGCCCCTTGGAGAGACAGTCAGAATCACCTTCCGGAATTTCTTGGTGCCCACACGAGCCTGGAGGAGGGAAGAGGGGAAAGCATGTTAGCCACTGTCCAAAGCCCAGTGAGCGAGTCTGGCTCCTGTCACTCTCCATTGGAATCCGCAGCCGAGGCACTGACATTTCCGCTAGCAAACAACATTAGGGGTGGCTGGGTCTGAAATTCAGGATTATTGGGGCTCTGTTCATGCTTCTGCCATGCTGCATGATGTCAGCAGATGCCCCCTTCCTCCCCCCCCCCCACCTCAAGCTCAACATCTGTGCAATAGGATTCAAGTTACTAATCAAGCTTCCCATCTGGAAAGCGTTTTGAGATCATCAAAAAAGGGACCAGAGGCAGACGAGGGGGACGAGGGGGTCTCTCCTACCCCCTCATTCAAGTGGAACCGAGTGTCTCCCTTCCCAGAAAGTATGGCCCAGCTTGGCCTACTCTGCCTGGATAGGGGCCAGTTGTCACCTGGTGTTCTGGAGGCTTGTCTAAAAAGGCAGGCACATGGGATGAGGAACCATGAGCATGCTGGAAACAAAAGTGAGAAGCTGAGGAGCATAGGCCCTGCACCTTCTCTAGCTGGGGGTAGCAAGGCCTGGGAAACAATCCCTTAGCCCAGTCCCCCTATCTCTATGGAGCTGAGTCCCTAATTTTCTTCAGCTCCCCTCACCAGGCAGGCAGACATTGAAGCTCAGCACTGGGGTAAGGTGGTGTGATCTCTTACCATAGCGATGATTCGGCGGATGGCAGTGGCCGCCATGTCTTCTCCCTTGGGTTTCTCCACCAGTGTCATACCTAGGTACTTGAGTGTGAATGCCATCCCCTCCAGCAGGGGCTCCTGCATGTCAGCCCAGTTCTCTGGGAGCTCTGCAGAGGCACAGACAGGTGGTTAGCGTGAGTGAGGGCTGCCATGCTGGTACCCGACATACTGGTCTAGCAATGTGTTATTTGCCGCAGGTGCCTGTGGAAGAGTTAATGGTGCTCCTGGCACTTCCCTTTCTGCATATCCCCTTCAGTCCTGTTACCTGCACCAGGAAGTGCATGCTGTACGCGAGCCAAAGAGTACGAGGCCTTCCCAGCTCCAATGACTAAGGACTGACCCTTAACTCAGTGTCCACAGGAACACCTTTGCAACAGTGTTCTCTGCTGGACTTGCTCAGTACAAAATCTTCCCGCAGTCAAAACCAGAGCCCATGTTATTGGCATCCACAAGACACAAGCCTGCTGGGGCAAGGTCCTATTAGTCCAAGTGCTCACAAGCTAAACAGTCAGCGAGCAGGAGTGTGCTGGGACATGCCTGCACCATGAAAGCTATGCAGCACCATGGCTCAAGGAAAGGTTTAGTTAGCACTTTTTGAAGGTGGGAACATAGGTACCTAGAGAAAAGGTGATTTTTTGAGGGACTCTGAGGAAAAGAGGGGCATCCAAACTTAGCATGCTACATGATGGAGAGGTAGAACATAGGGATATGAGTCTTTGCTGAAGCTTACATCCTGCTGTCTTTCCAGCTGCAGCTATCTTTCCTGTGGACATGGAATGTTTGTTTATAACGAGGAAGGTACCCAATGGCAGCCCCTGGCTTCTCCAAGCCCATCCAGCTCATTTCTTTGATAAAGAACTAAGCATCGGGCTTTGCATTCTGACGACAAGAGGCTCAGGGGAATGGGTTACGTAATTATACATGCTGCAGCTACAGCATGTGGGACATGTAGCTGGAAAACAGGGTATGAATACATGTGAATCTCCATTTGTGCCACTCTGGCTTCAGCTTGGCTCCCACAGGACCTAAGTAATCTTTGATAAATGGATGTTTTCCATCTTTAAAGATGACAGACCTATTTACTGGTCAAAGCACCATCACATCTGATATATGGGAGCAAACTTTTAATATGTTCAATGTTTCATTAATCTCAACTCTGTCAGTAGCCAGTAACAGAAATAGATGGGTATCTTAACAGGGTGAGTCAAGGCTCTGAAGCTGCTGTTAGCAAATGTATTCCATGGATTTCAAACAGCACCTAGTTACAGGGAGGGGAAACTATGGAAATGGCAAGAAATAGGAAGCCCGTCTCTGACCCTTCTAAAGTTAGTGGGAATAGATCACTCAATAACTGCCTTGTTCTTGTCACACCTGCTGAAACATCTGGCTCAGGTATGGATACTATTTTTATCTGGTCACAGCTGTCCGTGCAGAGAGCACCGTTGCTCTGCCCAGAACATCTGATTGGTTACAGCTGCAGCCCTGATTGAATCCAGGGGCCAGTCCAGGCGGAGTAACAGTTGCTCCCCCTCCCACTTCCCCCACTGCCAGCCACTCCCCACAGCACCAGACAGCTGAGTGATCTCAGCAGCCCCCATTTCACACGGCCAGCCCCGACAGAATCAGAGTTGCTCAGATCTGGGCTAGCCGGGGCTCTGAACAGCATTGGGCTTTTACTGGCTCACCTGGGTCCCGCCCCCAGCTGTCCTTCAGTCTCCGACTCCAGACTGTGAGAGCCAGAGCCCAGCCCATCAGAGTGATGTTCAGTTTCAGTGGCCAGTCCCCACCTCCACTGATCAGCTGAGAAACTGCAGCCGCCCAGACTTCCCAGCTCAGCCCATGCAGAATTGCTCAGATCGGAGCCAGCGAAGGCTCTGAAAAACACTGGGAGCTGTTGGCAACTCTTTCCCCTCTCAGCTGTTTCTTGGGCTCCCTGAACCTAGCTCACCAGAGCCCACACACATCAGCTGATGATGGGCTGCTGCTTCCCCCCTTCTCTGGCTGCCAGCCTCCCAATCGGATCGCTCAGCTGAATGAATGACCTTGCCCATGCTGAACAGTTGTGATCTGATCTTCGCTCTAGTAGGTGGAATAACCAGATGATCAGGGCCAGCAGGGCTCTGAACAAACAGGATTGGGAGCTGCTGGCTAGTGCCTCCCTTCCTCGGGCTCTGTGTGAGGCAACTGCTGCTCCCTAACAATCCAGGAACTGACAGGCAGCTGCCCCAGAAGAAAACACAGAGGTTGCACCAGGATCCTTAGGACTCTCTATAATGTTTAAAATAAAAACAATATGTGCACATTTACTAAGCCCCTGCTTTTAAGATGTTACATTACAGAACACACACAGGCAGGAACACAAAACAGAAGCACAGTGTAATGATGCAAGGAGCCAAGCAGAGCAGAGCGGAGCTGCTGCAAGGTGGAGATGGGGCAGTTGAGGATACCCACAAAACATGAAGATGCGGATTACAGATAAGATACATGTTTACATGTCTCGGATATGGATCAGTTGCGGCTCCACATTTTTGTATTCGCACAGAGCTCTAGTGATCTAGTCCAACCCCCTGCTAAAAGCAAGACCACTCCCACTAAATCATCCCAACCGGGGTTTTGTCTAACCGGGCTTTAAATATCTCCAAAGATGGATATTCCACCACCTCCCTAGGTAATCCATTCCAGTTCTTCACCACCCTCCTAGTCAGAAAGTTTTTCCTAATATCCAGCCTCGACCTCCCCAGCTGCAACTTGAAACTATTGCTCCTTGTTGTGTCCTCTGTCACCACCGAGAATCACCTAGTCCCCTCCTCTTTGGAGCACCCCTTCAAGTAATTGAAGGTTGCTATCAAATCCCCCCTCAGTCTTCTCTTCTGTAGACTAAATAAGCCTAGTTCCTTCAGTCTCTCCTTGTAAGTCATGTGCCCCAGCCCCCCAATTATTTTCGTTGCCCTCCGCTGGACTCTTTCTAATTTGTCCACATCCTTTCTGTAGTGGGGAGCCCAACACTGGACACAGTATTCCAGACGCAGCCACACCAGTGCCAAATAGAGGGGAATAATCACATCCCTCGAACTGCTGGCAACACTCCTCCTGATGCAGCCCAATAAGCCATTGGCCTATTTGGCAACAAGGGCACACTGTTGACTCATATCCACCTTCCCATCCATCATAGCCCCCAAGTCCTTTTCTACAGCGCTGCTTCTTAGCCCATCGGTCCCCAGCCTGTAGCAGTGCATGGGATTTTTCCATCTTAAGTGCAGGACTTTGCACTTGTCCTTGTTGAACCTCATGAGATTTCTTTTGGCCCAATGCTCCAATTCATCTAGGTCTTCCTGAATCTCATCCCTACCCTCCAGCGTATCCACCATTCCCCCCCAGCTTGGTGTCATCTGCCAACTTACTGACCGTGCAATCTATCCCATCATCCAGATCATTAATGAAGATGTTAAACAAAACTGGCCACAGGACCGACCTCTGGAGCACTCTGCTTGTTACTGGTTGCCAACTAGACATTGAGCCATTGATCCCTACCTGCTGAGCCCAACGATTTAGCTAGCTTTCTATCCGCCTTATGGTTCATTTATCCAACCCATACTTCCTTAACTTGCCGACAAGAATGCTGTGGGAAACCCTATCAAAAGCTTTGCTAAAGTCAAGGTATATCATGTCAACGGCTATTCCCACATCCACAAAGCCAGTCTTCGCATCACAGAAAGCAATCAGGTTGGTCAGGCATGATCTGCCCTTGGTGAATCCTTGCAGACTGTTCCTGATCACCCTGTTTTCTTCCAAGTGTTTCGGAATAGATTTTTTTAAGGCTTGTTCCATGATTTTTCCAAGGATTGAGGTAAGGCTGATTGGTCTGTAGTTCCCCAGATCCTCCTTTTTCCCTTTCTGCTGAGCCCAATGATTTAGCTAGCTTTCTATCCGCCTTATGGTTAATTCATCCAACCCATACTTCCCTAACTTGCCGACAAGAATGCTGTGGGAAACACTACCAAAAGCTTTGCTAAAGTCAAGGTATATCATGTCAACAGCTATTCCCACATCCACAAAGCCGGTCTTCGCATCACAGAAGGCAATCAGGTTGGTCAGGCATGATTGGTCTGTAGTTCCCCAGATCCTCCTTTTTCCCTTTCTTAAAGCCAAGTATTATATTTGCCTTTTTCCAATCATCCAGGACCTCCCCCGATTGCCATGAGTTTTCAAAGATAGTGGCCAGTGGCTCTGCAATCACATTGGGCAACTCTCTCAGCACCCTCGGATGCACTTCATCCAGCCCCACAGACTTGTGCACATCCAACTTCTCTAAGCAGTCCCTAACCTGACCTTCCATCAGCGAGGGCCGCTCTCCTTCTCCCCATTCTGTGTTGCCCAGTGCAGTAGCTTAGGAGCTGACCCTGCCTGTGAAGACTGAGGTAAAAAAAAGCATTGAGTACTTCAGCCTTTTCTGCATCATCCGCCACTAGCTGCCTGCCCTATTCAGTAAGGGACCTACATCATCCCTGATCCTCTTCTTGTTACTGACATACTTGTAGAACCCCTTCCTGTGACCCTTCACATACCTTGCTAGCTGCAACTCCAATTGCCCTTTGGCCTTTCTGATTTTAATCCCTGCAGGCCCAAGCAATATCTTTATACGCCTCCCTAGTCATCCGTCCAAGTTTCCACTTCTTGTAAGCTTCCCTTTTGTGTTTCAGCTCACTGAAGAGTTCCCTGCTAAGCCACACTTGGCACCTTCCATATTTGCTGTTCTTTCTGCACATCGGAATAGTATCTTCCTGGACCCTTAATAGTGTTTCTTTAAAATACAGCCAGCTCTCTTGGACTCCTTTCCCCTTCAGATTAGCTTCCCAGGGGATCCTGACCATCAGTTCCCTGAGGGAACCAAAGTCCACTTTTCAGAAGTCCAGGGTGTGTGTTCTGCTTCTTTCCTTTCTTCCTTTGATCAGGATCCTGAACTCTACCATCTCATGGTCGCTGCCGCCCAGGCTGCCGTTCACTTCAACTTCCCCAATCAATTCTTCTCTGTTTGTAAGCAGCAAGTCGAGAGGAGCAATTTGGTTTCTACTGAATTTGTACCAGGAAGTTGTCCTCAATGCCCTCCAAAAACTTCCTGGATTGTCTGTGCACTGCTGTATTGCCCTCCCAGAAGATGCCAGGATAATTGAAGGCCCCCATGAGAACCAGGGCCTGTGATCTGGAAACTTCTGCTAGTTGTCATAGAAAGCCTCATCCACTTCCTCCTTCTGGTCCAGAGTTCTGTAGCAGACACCCACCACAACATCCCCCTTGTTGCATTCTCCCCTAAACTTAACCCAGAGACTTTCAACAGACTAGTCTCCAGTTTCATAGTGGAGCTCTGAGCAGTCATACAGCTTTTTTACATATAGTGCAACTCCTCCACCTCTTCTTCCCTTTCTGTCCCTCTTGAACAATTTATATCCATCCATGCCAGCGCTCCTCTCATGTAAGCTATCCCACCACGTCTCTGTTATTCCAATTACATCATAGTTCCTTTTCTGTGCCAGTACTACCAATTCTTCCTGCTTGTTTCCCAGGCTCCTTGCATTTGTCTACAGGCACGTAAGATACCAGGCCGATTGCCCTTCTTTCCCCTGCTGACTGCCTCCCCTGTTGCACCTTTTTCCTTGCATTTTCTCCCAGTGTCCTCCTTCCCCACTCACCTCAGGAATTAGGACTCCATTCCCAGCGAACCCAATTTAAAGCCCTTCTACACTAGGTTAGCCAGCCCATCTGTGAAGATGTTTCTCTCTCTCTTTGTTAGATGGATCCCATCCCTTCCTAGCAGTCCTCCTCCTTGGAACAACATCCCATGGTCGAAGAAAAAACCAAAGCCCTCTCTCTGAGACCACTAGTGTAGCCAGGCATTTATTTTCATAATGCAACGGTCTCTGCCTGGACCTTTTCCATCAATAAAAAAGGATGGATGAGAACACCATCTGCGCCTCAAACTCCTTTATCTTCCTTCCCAGGGCCACATACTGTGCAGTGATACGCTCAAGATCATTCTTGGCTGTATCATTGGTGCCCATGTGAATCAGTAGAAAGGGGTAGTGGTCCGAGGGCTTGGTGAGTCTCGGAAGACTATCAAATCCCGAATTCTAGGTCCAGGCAAGCAGCACACTTCTTGGTTTTCCTGGTCTGGATGGTAGATGGATGGCTCCATCCTCCTTAGGAGGGAATCCCCAACCACCACCACCCATCTTTTCCTCTTGAGATCGGTGGTCATTGAGCCCCCGTTCCCAGGACAATGCATCCCATGCCTTTCAACCACCAGTGTCTCCTTCTGATCCCTTCCCTCAGATGACTCTTCCAAAGCATTCTCAGCAGCAGTACACGTAGAGAGAGCCTGAAAGCGGTTGTTACTCTGATATGAAACATGGCTCAGGAGAAATAAGCCAACACACCTTTCAAAACAAGCCCAAGCCCAACACACACCTCCCACCCCCAAGCCCAAGAAGCCAATCCCGGGAGCCGGCCCGAGCCAGTTTGTTGAGCAGGGGGAGAGGGGGCTGCTTACACTACAAAACACACACTCACAGGCTGCCACACCCATGGACCCACCCCTGATGAGTTGGTCACTGAAAGCCAAATTTGGGCTTCTTATAACCCCAAATTGGGGTTGTCTGGGACCCCAAAATAAGCCCAAGCTGCAGGTCTGACATTGTATGCAGATGGGCTTCCAAACAAGTCCAAAAGGCTTGTAATAAGCCCAACTGGCACTCTGCAGCAGAGGTGCAAATTCATTCTATGTAGCCGGCCACGCAGAATCCCCGACTCCTTCCTGGCACAGTACCATGCAAGCTCCCTGACCCTTTTCCAAGCCCCTCTGCAGGACTGGCTCCCCTACCTAGTTCAAAGGGTTCAATCCAGCTCCTGGAGTAAACACCCAGGGCACATCCCCAGGTCCAATCCCCCAACCCCCTTGCCTCCCAGCCACGCTTGCCCCCCATATGCAGTGTCCCCCAGCCATGCTCACCCCCCCAAATCCACCAACCCTGCCATGCAAGCCCCCCCCCCACCCCACCGCACTCACCCACTGCCAGGGCCCAGCAAGTTTGACACCCCACACCCACTGACCCAGGATTGGGGGTTCATCTAGCAAGGTGGCGTATGTTGGCGCCCAGTGGAGTGGGCGATCAGGGAGGCACAGCAGCACACCAGACCAGATTGCAGGAAAGGGAACGACTCACAGATGCCTATTATATCGATATCTCATTTGTCAGGAAGCACAGAAATTCATCCATCTTAGTATTTGGACTTCTAACATGTATATGAATATTATTTAAAATTGTCACATTTTAGCTCTCTGCAATTATGTGATGTAATTGAATGGGACTCATTTGACTCTTTCACATCAGATCCCCCTCATATTTTATCCTCTCCCATCCTCCCCACCTTTTCTAGGAGACAGAGAATCTCCATTAATAGATCTGCCCCAATGGATGTCTCTGTCCAAACATACCTGTCAGCTTTCCCCCAGCCCTTAGTTTAAAAACAGCTCTGCAACCTTTTTAATGTGACACGCCAGTAATCCGGTTTCATTTTGCTTTAGGTGCAGCCCATTCTTCCTGCGTAGACTCGCCTTTTCCCAAAAGGTTCCCCAATTCCTAATAAATCTAAACTGCACCTTCCTATATCGTCTCATCCATACATTGAAACCCTGCAGTTCTGCCTGTCGAACTGGAAACATTTCAGAGTGTGCTAAAATGGACGTCCTGGACTTCGCTCTCTTACCTAGCAGCCTAAATTTGGCCTCCAGGATCTCTCCTCTACACTTCCCTATGCCTTTGTACCTACATGTACCACGACCACCAGCTCTTCCCCAGCACTACACATAAGTATATAAGTCTGTCTAGATGTCTTGAGAGATCCACAAGCTTTGTACCCAGTGCAGGCAAGTCACCATGTGGTTTCCTGGTCATCACAAACCCAGCTACCACATCCTCAATTGCAATTACCTCTCTGTTCCTAAGGAGGGTTCCACTATGGGATCGCTTTCCTCTGCTCCAGTTTGATGTTTCCCTTTTCTGAGACTTTGAGCCTACTCAACAGTAAGGAGGCTGTCACAGTGGGGGTGGGAGAAGCCTATTGTATACCAGAAAATCTCATCTATGTATCTCTGTCTGCTTTAGATCCTCCAATTCAGCCACTCTGGTAAAGCCCATGCACTCCTTGCCCCAAATACACACATGCCACCCGCCATCAGGGCTGAATTAACCTGATCTGAGCTGCCCGGCCCACGTCTCCCCCTCTGTCTGGGCCACAGGCTCTGGAAGACCACACTGCACGCCAGCCCCCCCGCCCCCCCGGACGGGGTGAACAGGCACTGGCCTGCCCACCCAGGGGCAGGGCAGGAATGCGGAGCCCAACCTCTGGCACCAGGGCACCCTCCCGCCAGCACCGACGGGGCAAGGGCCCTCCCAGCACTCTCCCAAGTTCCACTGACACTGAGCAGGGCGGTGGCCAGATAAGGCAGGAGCCTTATGGGCTGGAGCCTGGGGCCCCCCTTTAGGCCAGGCCTGAGGCATCAGCCCCTACAGCCCTTGCATTAATCCGGCCCTGCCCCCCACAGGGCAGATAATTATACGTGCTGCATTCAGTGCCATAAACTGGATACCCTCCATTCTGTTTCTGGACTCCTGCATGCATTTGCTTTTCATTCCTGTAGCAGTTTCCTTTGTTTGTTTATTTGGAAGGGAGGAAAGGTTATTGCCGTTAGTTTACAGAATGTTAATGAAGTGCATCCCCCCATACCTCTTCATACAGAGACCTCCCTCTGCAAACTCCCTCACAAAACTCCTCTGTTGGCTGCCCATGATCACTAGCTCCCATGGACAGCTGGACTGGCATCCCCAGCTCAGCTGCCTCAGTGACTATGTCACTAGCCCCCATGTCTTCAAATCTGGCTCTTACCTGCATGCCTATGGATCAGTGTAGCCCATCCCTGCTGGAGTATCGGGTTGTATGTGTGTGAGGTCTCCAGCCATCACTGTGGGACTGGTCTCATGCTAGCTCAGGACCAACCTGCTAGTCTACTCTACTCTTCCCACTCTGTGCAGCACTCAAGAGAATGCTGAGTTTTCACAGCTTCCTGTATCTTAGCAACGTGCTTCTGCTACCATCAACTGTTCCACTTACACCTGCACTCAGGGGAGCTAGGAGGACAGAAAAATCTGAGTTTCTGAAGGCAAAAAAGCACAAGGTACTTTCACCACAGCATCATGCAGAGTTGAATCATCTCCTCAACGCAGGCCTGGCCTGTCCATTCTGTTCTCTGTGGACAACATAAAACCCCCTATTTAGGGCAAGCACACACCCAATTTTGACCAGGACAATACCTTTTCTGAGCCCTGTCCTGTCTGTCTCCACTTTTTTTTTTTTTTGGCAAAACTGAGCAGTTGGCAAGACCAAATGGGACAAATGCCCAGTTCTACCAAAAAAGTGCAGTGCAACCCTGTGATGGGTTGCACCTGGGGAATGTCACAAACCCCTACCTGGGAGTGGAGGGACATATGGGGGAGCATAAATGCCAGCCTCGCATGGGAGGGGGAGGAGGCAAGGTTTGCAGGAGCAGCAATGCCAGCGAGAGAGAGGAGTGCGAAGAAGGGCTCAGGTCAGCTCTGTGTCTTCCTTCCCCGGAAGAGGCACAGTACAAGCCACTAAAAACAAGGAAGGAGCAGCTAAATCATTCAACACCCCAGTTCTGCTCTTCCGCACCTCTTCAGCCTTGTTCCTCTCCTATATGCTTCCCATGCTGCAACTAGATAGCATCTTAAGACTGCAAGGTCTGTGGGACAAAGACAGCATTGTCCAACACCACTCAGTACCCTGGCGCCTTGTCCCAAATGAGTCTTAAGGCACTAACACAACAGTAGTGGCCATATATCCACATCCATTAGCACAAAACCACCTTGGATGGAGACAAGGGATTAAACCTCAAAGTCTAGCGCCATGTCCCCCCTCTCATTAGAGGTGCCTGGGAACCTTGGAGATCTGGAATGCTGTAGCAGGAACATGACCCTATTTCCAGAGGGGCTGAGCAACTGGTACTTGGCCCCTTTAGCACTGGATCATGGGGTCTCTGCTTGAGTGATGAGACAGCAATGTTTGAAGCAGATCAACTGTGCTAGGAAAGATACCCCTCCACCCTTTCACTTTCTGCCTCATGGTTTGAGTGTGGGTCATCTCTGACTGCAGAGAGAAGCAGCGGTCCACACTGACACAGGACCCAAGGACAGTGCTATGGATACTGGCAACACCTGAGACTGGGGCTCAGACTTGCGGCATCTCTGCAGTTATAAACCTGCTCAGACCAAGGCAACGAGAGACAGGTAGAAACACAACAACACAACACAACACAACACAACACAAACACTCGCTCCCCCAGCAGTGCCATGGCCAGCCCTGCTCCCGGGGCTCTTGGCACTCACTGCGCCCCTCCCAGGTTGGAGGAGGAAAAGGGCCCTCACCCCAGCCCCCTTGACACTGCCCTCTGCTTCCATCCGCCTCCAGCACCCCAACCTGTGCTGACAAAAAGAGAGCCCCAGGAGCCAGACTCAACAGAGACCAGAACCATCCCCGGTTCCCACGCTTAATGCCCTGCCCCCATCACCCACTGCCCCCCCCCTCCCCTCTCCCCCCCCCCTCCCCCCCGGGTCCCCCCCCACCCCTCAGCCTCCCATCACCCCCCTCTTCCCACCCCATCATCCAATTCCGCCCATCCCCCCTCCCTATCCCCTTCCTCAGCCCCCTCTCCATCACCCACGGTCCCCCCACCCCTCAGTCCCCCATCACCCCCCACCCCATCATCCAATTCCACCGATTCCCCCCCATCCCTATCCCCTTCCTCCACCCCCTCTCCCCTCCCCATCACCCACAGTCCACCCCACCGCTCAGTCCCCCATCACCCCCCTCTCCTCACCCCATCATCCAATTCCACCCATCCCCATCCCTATCACCTTCCTCAGCCCCCTCTCCCCTCTCCATCACCCACGGTCCCCCCCCACCCCTCAGTCCCGCATCACCCCCCTCTCCCCTCCCCATCACCCACGGTCCCCCCCCCCACCCCTCAGTCCCGCATCACCCCCCTCTCCCCTCCCC
>ML688333.1:556250-587299 GCA_007922175.1 Pelusios castaneus | reverse complement strand
GGGGCGGGGCGGGGCGGGGCCCAGCGCACGTTCCCGCCCCCGGTCCAAGTCTCCCAGGCACCGGCAGCGGCACTAGCGGGACAAGCTGGGGGCGGGGCCTAGCGCACGTTCCCGCCTCCGGTCCAAGTCTCCCAGGCCCCGACAGCTGCACTAGCGGGACAAGCTGGGGGCGGGGCGACGACCGAGCACGTGACTGGCTCCGCTCTCTGGGAGAACCCAGCCTGGGGAGAACGGGCGTGCCGGGCGCGGAGTGGGCGGGGCCCAGTGTTGGTGGAGGCGGGGCTCGCTGGGTGGGCGTGGCTTCGGCGGAAGCGAAGCTGGGGGTGGTTGCTCCGGCCTCTGCCATGCGCAAGGCAGGTCGGTCCCTCCCTGTGACGTGGCCCGAGCGGAGGGCGGCGGCGCATGCGTGTTGTTGGCAGTTGTTGGGGCGTTCCGCCGGCTGCTGTTACCGCGGCAACGCGCCGAGGGAGACGCGGAGCCGGGGCCGGAGCCGGAGCGGGCCTGGTTCTGGTTCTGGTTCTGGCGCGGGCGGTGTCGGGATGCAGCTGCGGCACGTGCGGACGCTGCTCACGCCCCAGGTCAGCCCCTGTCCCGGGCAGCGGCGCGCGGCAATGGGGAATCCAGAGCTGAGGGGGGTGGGGTGAGAAACTGATCCAAGGGAACATTTTCCCATAAGGCCCGATGGGCCTGCGGAACTCCCTGCCGCAGGGCGTGACTGAGGCCTAGAGCTGTGCTGCCTTCAGGGAGGGATCAAGCATCCAGAGCCCAGGGGTTGTGGGCCCTCCTACTCTAATATTGGGGCCTGAGGAGTCACAGCACTGTGCGGATCTGGATTTTCCCTTTGAGCAGCTGGTGCTAGCTGCTATCCAAGATGAAGTACTGGGGTGGCTAGACCCTGGCCTGGTCCAGGCTAGCAATGGCTGTGTTTTCTTCCAGGATGGTGCTGCAAAGGTCACCTGCATGGCCTGGTCCTACAACAACACCAAGTTTGCTGTTTGCACTGTGGATAGGGTGGTGCTTCTGTATGATGAGCATGGAGAGAGAAGAGACAAATTCTCCACCAAGCCAGCTGATGCAAAGGTAAAGCCTGCCTGTTTGCTTCAGTGTGATTAACCCGCCTCTTGTGGGCTGTGAGAGATTTGTACTTTGCAGTCTGTTATTCAGGGGAGGCTTTTTGGTAGTGGCGGAGCAACTTGTAAATTGCCTCATACTTTTCAGAGTGTTCATAATAGCTTAAATGCTGCATTGTGTTCTACTTAGCTCCAAAGCACAGTCCCAAATACTGCTTCCGGCAGGGTTCAGTTACATGGCCCAGAATGTTCTTATGCTGTTGTAAAGGGGAAGGAATGCTCAAGCAGTATTTTGTATAATTATACACTCTGTGCCATCCTGCACCCCAGCTTAATTCTTTGTTGATGCAGAAGTCAAAGTTCTCTTTTTAAGCCTTTTCAGAAAGCATGACACAGAGTTAAACTGTATTTTCTTAGTAAAACAAACACTTAATGGACACAAAGCACACTGTACATAGTATAAAATGTAAATAGCTCTTGGAATACTAGGAATAGCTTTTTAACAAAGCTATTAAATAGTAAATCTGCTGATTTTCTTTGTGCAGATGTTTCCCCTTTTGTTTTTTTACAAATATTCAAGTACAAGGTTTCAACACTTTTTTTATATTCAGCACACACATCAAAACACGTCCTTTGAACTCCTCTCAGAGATGATTTTTCCATCTGAAGTATGATTATATTGTGTAGTGTATGTCACTTGGTCTTCTCAGAGCTTGAGAATTGGCAGCGTTTTAAGCCCTTGAAACACTTCAGCAGACAAAAATCCTGGAGAGACCCACAACTAGCTACATTGGAGCCCTTGGGATAATACCTGACTGGTCTTCTCAGTTGCTGGTGAAACAGAATTCTGTAGCCTGTATCCAAAATGATACACCAGGGTCAAACCAATGCTCCATCTAGCCTAGTATTCTCTCTTCTGACAGTGGCTGGTGCCAGATGCTTCAGAGGGAACGAACAGAACAAGGACATTCTCAAGCAACTCATCCTTTGTCATCCAGTCCAAGCTTTTGACTGTTAGAGATTTAGGGACAACCAGAGCATGGGGTTGCATGCCTGACCATCTTGACAAATAGTCACTGATGTACCTTTCCTCATGTACTTATTATAGCAAAGCAACTCCCCTTTGGTCTTGCCAAAGAACAAATGTCTCCTCTGGTGGCAGGGGCCTGAGGTGAATCTGTCCCGGCTTGAGAAAGTCCTTCGCCTTTTCTGCTATGCATCTCTCTCTTGGAGTGTCTGGGGCAGACCTTGGTTTGGGCCTGTGGAGTATCCTTCAGCCCTGCACGAGTGCAGGAGGTTTCAGTTAGTTTATGTAACCCAGAGGAGTACTTCTCTTTGGCTTCTTTGCAGGCTGTAGAGAAGATGGTAATGCCCTGTGGGAGCAGCGCCGCCTCAGTCTTCCCTGCAGGTTGGGGTCTAGGTTTTCTCTCACTGTTCCCCAGCTGGGGAGACGCACTACCTCTAACCTGGGGAAGTCTTAGTCCTTCTGGCAGTCTCTCCCTCTTTCTTTTTCCCCCTCCCTCTAGCAGAGGCAGGTTTTTCGTAGACCTGGAAAACAAACAAGGAGTGCTGTGGCACTGTTAAAGACTAACAAATTACTTTCTCGCGTGAATTTTCATGGGAGAAAATCCTATTTCATCAAACACTTTGAAGCATCTTCAAACCATAGGACAAAGTGGGATTTTCTCCCACGTAAGCTCATGCAATAAATAAACTTGTTAGTCTTTAAGGCTATGTCTACACTTACTAAAGTTAGTTCAAATTAGTTAATTCGAACTAACTAATTCAAACTAATTTTAGTTAGTTTGAATTAACTTAACTCGAACTAGCAAAATATAGTTCTAACTAAGCAAGTGCCATTCATGGCACTTGCTTAGTTCGAATTAGCGAATTGCATTGAATTCAATGGGCTGGTTAGTTGGAACTAAGCAATTAGTTGGAACTAACATGGCCACATTGGTTAATTTGAACTAACTAGTTCGAATTAACCCTAAGTTCGAATAGCATATTTGAATTTATTAGTTCGAATCAAGGAAGCCCTTAATTCGAACTAACTAAAGCCTAGTGTAGCCATGGCTTTAGTTAGTTCGAATTAAGCCTCCTTAATTCGAACTAACTTGCCAGTGTAGACATAGCCTAAAAGTGCCACAGCACTCCTTGTTTGTTTTGCTGAACTAGACTAACACAGCTACCCCTTTGGAACTTGTAGACCTGGAGCAGCCCTTAATTGGATCCAGGTGCCTCTAATTAACCTCCACTCTGCCTGCAGGGAAAGGGGCCTTTAACAGCCTAGGGCTCACATGCCTGACCTGGTGTACCCTTCTCTAGCCATCTGTTCAGACTTTATCACATTATCTAATTCTTTTTTGAACCTAGTTGTACTTTAGAGTCTATATAATAACCACAACAGATAGTTCCATAGTTGACTATGCATTGTGTCAAGAAGTACTTCCCTATTTTTGTTTTAAACTCTCTGCCTATTAATTTCATTTTGTGACTCCTGATTTTTATGTTATACAAAGGGGTAAGTAACATTGGGGTTTTTTCCTCCACACCATTCATGATTTTGTAGAACTCTAATATATTCCCTAAAATATATTCCCTCTTAGTAGTCTCTCTCTTAAGATAAACAGTCCCGTCTTTTTATTTTCATAAGAACCCTGTTCTATCCCCTAATAATAGTTGTTGCCATTCTCTGTACTTTTTTCAACTCTAATGTATCTGTTTCGGAATGAAATGGCAAGAATTACCTGCAATATTTAATGTGTGGGTGTACTGTGGATTTCTATAGTGGCATTAAGGTATTTTCTGTCTTATTATCTATCCCCTTCCTAATGGTTCCTAACATTCTTTTAGCTTTTTTTGACAGGTGCTGCACACTGAATTTCATGGCTCTCTATAAGGCTTTCACTCTATAGGGCACCATCTTTTCCCATAAGGCCAGCTAAATTATTCAAGAATTCACAAATGCTCACCTCACTAAGTGCTGCCCCATTTTCTCTCTTTAACTGAGACAGAGTCTCAGATTAAACAGCTAGCTGATACTTTTAAGTGTAAATTCCACAGGACTAGTGAAACCAACTAGGACCAGCAAACCTGGGAGTTTTGCAATGGAATTTCAGGAGGAAGTCTGAGCGCCAACTGTGTCTGACTTACTATAAATGCAGGCCATTAAATGCCCTACCTTTCCTCCCCCAGAAAACAACAACATTCCTTCCACAACTCAGAAAGCAACAGGAGTAAAAAAAAAACCGCAGGCGAAAGTTCAGCCGCAGAGTGTATTATTACAGTGAATGCAGCATGTATGATAATGTGCCTTGCAAGCAGGTCATGTATGTGTGCATTCAGTGCAAATAGCTCATGGCCCTAGAGACCAAGTACAGGCTTTTACTGGAGGAGCTAAGGGAAACAGAGAAGTACATGGATGAAACTTTCTGTCACCCTTTAGAGCAGACTCACTTTTCATCTGACAGCCTCTGTGTTGTTGAGAAGATTGAAAATCTCAGGAAAGGGAAACAACAAACTGGAGAAGAGGGAAATGATCCCTTAATTGGATCCTCCTTCCAGATGATGTCATGGTATCCTTTCACACTGAGGATACCTCTCTGAGGGAAGGAACTCCAGTTATTAGGAAGAGACAGATAATAATAATGGGGGACTTGATCATTACAAACGTAGATAGCTAGGTTTTTGATTGCCAGGAGAACTGCCTGCCCAGTCTGAAGGATGCAGATCTCTCAGGACATCTAGACAGACTTATGTGCAATGCTGAGAAGGAACTGGTGGCCATGGTATATATATATGTATCAACAGCATAGAAAAGGTAAGAGAGAGGTCTTGGAGGCCAAATGTTGGCTTCTAGAAAAGAGATTAAAATTCAGGGCGTCCATGCTAGCATTCTCTGAAATGCTTCCAGTTCCACATGCAGGGCCAGTTGAACAGTCAGAATTGCAGCATCTCAATGAATGAATGAGATGATGGTGTAGAGAGCAGATGGTAGAATGAGATGATGGTGTAGAGTTTTAGGCCTCCCGGCTAGATATTGCATATAGCAGCAGTATCCCCCAGCCAGATGCCTGGCAACACCTCAGTGTATGTCTGGTATAGTCCATAACTGCAGGAAGCTCAGACTGTGGAGATGGGATGAGCTTGTACCCTGTATGGGCCTATACACCACTGAATGGGTTGACCTGTGGCCCTTACTCTGGGTCTGTCTTGGGGGCATGTTTTATCATCTCACCCTTGGTCTATGCTTCCTCCCTTATTCTCCTTTCTGCAGTACGGCAGGAAGAGCTACGTGGTGAAAGGCATGGCATTCTCTCCTGACTCCACCAAAATTGCGATTGGACAAACAGACAACATCATTTACGTCTACAAGATCGGAGAGGAATGGTGAGGCCCTCAATATCTCATCCCTGTCTGGGTGGTGGCTGGCTTGCAAGGAGCAGGAGCAGAGCACAATTTCCTCTTCCTTTCTGCAAGGACAGCAGACTGCTTTGGAAATGCACAATGTGTTCTTCACATCCAGGATTTTTGCCCCGGTATTCAACTAGCTCTCATGCGATACTGCTGGTGGAATAGTAGCCATGACTGGTCTACCGGTATTGAAGGCTGTGTGCTCTTTAGGAAAGACAGATATAAAGGCAAAGGTGGGGGAGTGGCATTGTATGTCAATGAGGAGATAGACTGCAGGGAAATTCAAAGTGATGGAATTAACAAAACAGAATCAATCTGGGTAAAAATCATGTTAGGGAAAAAAGCTACTAAAGTTTCTCCTGGAATGGTGCTTGGGGTGTGTTACAGACCGCCGGGATCTGATCTAGACATGGATAGGGACCTCTTTAAGGAAGTTAATATTACTGGAAACTGTGTGATTATGGGAGACTTTAACTTCCCAGATATAGACTGGAGGACGTGTGCTAGTAGTAATAAGAGGGCCCAGTTTTTCTTGGATGTGATAGCTGATGAATTCCTTCTCCAAATGGTTACCAAACCAACGAGAGGGGATGCCATCTTAGATTTAGTACTGGTGAGTAGTGAGGACCTCATAGATAAACTGGTTGTAGGGGACAACCTAAGTTCAAGTGACCATAAGCTAATTCAGTTCAAACCAATTGGAAGGATAAACAAAAATAAATCAGCAACCAGGATCTTTGACTTTAAAAAGGCTAACTTTAGAAAATTAAGGGAATTAGTTGGGGAAGTGGACTGGATAGAAGAACTCAGGAATGTAAATGTAGAAGAGGCTTGGAATCGCTTCAAATCAAAGTTGCATGAACTATCTGAAGCCTACATTCTGAGGAAAGGGAAAAAATTCATAGGCATGAGCTGTGGACCAAGCTGGAAGCATCTCAGAAAGGCAATTAGGAGGAAGCACAGAGCCTACAAGGAGTGGAAAAGGGGAGAGATCAGCAAGGAAAGCTACCTTTTGGAGGTCAGAACATGCAGAGAGAGAGTGAGAAAGGCAAAAAGTCAAGCTGAGCTGGACCTTCAGAAGGGAATTAAAACCAATAATAAAAGGTTCTTTAGCCATATAAATAGGAAAAAAACAAAGAAAGAAGAAGTGGGACCACTAAAAACTGAGGATGGGGTGGAGGTCAAGGATAATCTAGGCATGGCTGAATGTCTAAATAAGTACTTTGCATCTGTTTTCAATGAGAGTGAAGTTGAGCTGGGGATAGAGGTAGGGAAGCTAATGGGAATGAGATCATGAATGTGGAAATTACCATACCTGAGGTAGAAGCCAAACTTGAGCTGCTGGATGCGGCTAAATCAGGGGGCCCGGACAATCTCCATCTGAGGATACTAAAGGAACTGGCTCATGAAATTGCCAGCCCTTTAACGAGGATTTTTAATGAATCTGTAAACTCGGGGGTTGTACCGTATGACTGGAGAATCGCTAATGTAGTTCCTATTTTCAAGAAAAGGAATAAAAATGATCCGGGTAACTACCGGCCTGTTACTTTGACCTCGGTAGTGTGCAAGGTCTTGGAGAAAATTTTGAAGGAGAAAGTACTTAAGGCTGTAGAGGATAACGGTAACTGGGATAAAATACAACATGGCTTTACAAAAGGGAGATCGTGCCAGACCAACTTGATCTCCTTTTTTGAAAGGATAACAGATTTTTTAGATAAAGGGAAGGCAGTGGACCTAATTTACTTAGATTTCAGCAAGGCATTTGATACAGTTCCACACAGAGAGTTATTAGTTAAGTTACAGAAGATGGGGATTAATATGAATATAGTAAGGTGGATAAGGAACTGGTTAAAAGGGAGACTACAGCGGGTCATACTGAAGGGTGAACTGTCAAGCTGGAGGGAGGTTACCAGTGGAGTCCCTCAGGGATCTGTCTTGGGACCGATCTGGTTCAACCTTTTTGTTACTGACCTTGGCACAAAAAGCGGGAATGTGCTAATAAAGTTTGCGGATGACACCAAGTTGGGAGGTATTGCCAATACGGAGAACGATCGGGATACCATACAGAAAGATCTGGATGACCTTGTAAACTGTAGTATCAGGAATAGGATGAAATTTAATAATGGGAAGTGCAAGGTCATGCATTTAGGGACAAACAACAAGCATTTTTCCTATAAGTTGGGGATGCATCAGTTGGAACGGACTGAGGAGGAGAAGGATCTGGGAGTAATGGTTGACCATAGAATGACTATGAGCCACCAATGGGATGTGGCCGTGAAAAAAGCTAATGCGGTTCTAGGATGTATCAGGAGAGGGATTTCAAGTAGAGACAGGGAGGTGTTAGTGCCGCTGTATAAGGCACTGGTGAGACCCCATCTGGAATACTGTGTGCAGTTCTGGTCCCCAATGTTTAAAAAGGATGAATTCAAATTGGAACAGGTGCAGAGAAGGGCTACAAGGATGGTCTGTGGAGTGGAAAACCTGCCCTATGAGTGGAGACTCAAGAAGCTTGGCTTGTTTAGCCTAACCAAAAGAAGGCTGAGGGGGGATATGATTGCTCTCTATAAATACATCAGAGGGATTAACATCAGGGGGGGAGAGGAATTATTTGAGTACAGCACCAATGTGGACACCAGAACAAATGGTTATAAACTGTCCATCAAGAAATTTAGGCTTGAAATTAGATGCAGGTTTCTAACCATTAGAGGAGTAAAGTTCTGGAATAACCTTCCAAGGGGAGTTGTGGGGGCAAAAACCATAACTGCTTTCAAATCTGAGCTTGATAAATTTATGGAGGGGATGGTATGATTAGCCTATTTTGGAAATTGACTGATATTTGGTGACGTGTGGTGGATTTACAAGTAGCCCAAGAGGGGAGAGTACGTGGGGTGGGTTCTGAGTTATTACAGAGAATTGTTTCTTGGATAACTGGCTGTTGAGATTTGCCCACGTGCTCAGGGTTTAACTGATCACCATATTTGGGGTTGGGAAGGAATTTTCCCCCAGGGCTGATTGGCCTGGGCTCTGGGGGTTTTTCATCTTTCTCTGTAGCACAGGGCATTATTCACCTACCGGTGAATTCTCTGTATCTTAAAGTTCTTAAATCATGATTTAATGAGGTAAATAACTCAGTCCTAGGTTGGTGGCCTATTGCAGGAGTGGGTGGGTGAGGTCTTAAGGCCTGCATTTTGCAGGAGGTCAGACTAGATGATCGTACTGGTCCCTTCTGACCTTGAAGTCTGTGAGTCTATGAGCCCTCACTTCCCCTTCACATCATACCTTGCCCAACCATGAACTCAAGTCCCCTGTGTTTCATTGTTTATACTGACTTGTTTTGTTGAACAGCTTAAAGGTTCTTCGAGTACTGCTTGCCAGACCCTTGCTGTAGATAAGTGCGAGATAGAACTTCAGAGGAGCAATCCATACGGCCTGTGCACTCCCTGGCCTACTTCTTTGTGCCTTCTGGCCTTTGCCGGCACCTTAGAAAACATGACTGCTCCTCAGCTCCTTTGGCATTTCTGTTTAGTGAGAGGGATGTGGAGCGCTATCAGGCATATTGGTTGGCTCCTAGGTCACTTGTGTTTTTCCTACTCCACTGCAGGCCTTACTAATGTGGCAGAAATCAAATTCCTCCACTCTCATGCTGTGGTCCTCCTGCAAATCAAATGTAGGGCAACCCCACAGTCTCTTACATATGCTGAGGTGAGTGGAAAGTGAGGAAATGTGCAGAGTATGCACAGCCCCAATGGACATTGCTATGTTGAAGGTCTGTGCTGATGGACCCAGGACATACAGCGGGGAGTGGCCCAAAAATCCTATTTTGCAAGACTGAAGTTGATAGGAATAACTATGAATTAGCAATTATAAAAGAAATTCATAGATTCCAAGACCAGAAGGGGTCATTGTGATCATCTAATTTGATTTCCTGTATAACACAGACCATTGAACTCTGCATGATAATTCTTAGAGCAGATGTTTTAGAAAAACATCCAATCTTGATGGAGAAATTGCCAGGGATGGTAATCCGCCATGACTCTTTGTAAATTGCTCCAGTGGTTAATAGCCCATCACTATTAGAAATAAGCCTTATTTTCAGTCTGAATTTGTCTAGCTTCAGTCTCAGCCATTGGACCTTGTTAGATCTTTCTGTTAGTTGAAGAGCCCATTATCAAATGTTTGTTCCTTGTATAAGTACTTAAACATGGTAATCAAATCATCTCTTAACCTTCTCTCTGTTATACCTCTCCCCTAATTCTTCTGTCACCTGCAGACTTTGTTAATGATAATTTTAAGTTTTCTTCCAGATAATCAATAAAAATGTTAAGTAGTATAGGGCCAAGACCTGATCCTTGTAGGACCCTAAGAGAAACACACTCATTCAATGATTTACAATTACATGTTGTGATCTATCAGTTAGCCAGCTTTTAATCCATTTAATAAATGCCATCTTAATTTGATATCTTTCTAGTTTTTTAATCAGAATGTCATATGGTACCAAGTTGTGACAGGCTGCTCCCCAGATTTGGTCTGGTGTGCTGCTGTAACCCCCCCAAACTCCACTTCTGAACCCTGATTCACCCCACCTCACCACGTGACCACTCATTCTTGAGACAGCCCGCACCAGCCTTCTGCATGTGATTGGTCCCAGGCAGTGTGCATGCACCCACTAAGCACCTCTGAGATGGTCCTCAAGCAAGCACCCTCAGCCCCAGTTACCACACCGGGAGCCACTGTCTTACAGGGATTGGGACCCACCCTCAGTCACCGTAGACTCAAGTCCATTCATTTAACAAAGAAGTGGATCGTGCCCAGCCTTCTGCATTCACACCCTCTCAAGACAACACAGCTTTAGATAAAACAAATATTAGTTTATTGATCAGAGTATGATTTCAAGAGAGAATATAGCAAATCAATGCAGAGCATAATATAAATGAGTCAGGAGTGACCACAGAGAAATAAAAGGCATAAAAATACATACTAACCTAATATCTCTACCTAAACTGACCTTATAATCCAAGTTTATGTGTAAGGTGTTCGGCTGTTCGGTGTTTTACAGCCATTCTCTGCCTATTACAAGGCAGGGCCCAGCTCTTGCTTGAAGTTGGAGAATGTTGCAAGATGGTGCCTCCCAGACAAAAGCCTGTAGCTTCTCCATCCGCCTTCAACAAACTCTCTTCTCAGCAGACGTTTTTTCATCTCCTTCATTTTTTTTGTTCCCACAAGCAAAGTTTTGCCATTTCTTTCTCAAATCAAGAATGCTGTCTGCCTCTCAGGTCTTTCAGTGTGATTGCTTCATCTGATCATGGTTTATTCATCCTGAGTAACTTCAACCTTTAACACGCTCAGTATCAAATATTAAAATTTAAGAATATCATGGGGTCCTGATTCAACACCCAAATGCTCTGGTTCTTTGGATCCTGCCAAGACTACACCAATGTGACCAGGGCCTCCTGGGGTAACCTCCTGAACATGCAAAAATCAGGGCACGCTGCCAAAGTGGGAGCCAAACTCTCCCAAACACTGATGGGTTGTACTTAAACCAGACTCCCAATCAGCTACACACTTTGCTTCTGATTCCCCATACATTTGTAGAAATGATTGAGTCCATGTAAAACAAGTCCTTGGAAGAATAAAGACACAATCAGTTTCTCTGGTAGACACGCAGCACCTGGGTGAGCTTCAGTCCTTTGTTGCTTCCTTAATGGGCCATTAAGTAGACACTAGCTGTAGACATCCAGTCTGGGGAGTTTCCCAGAATCCCACAGGTTGAAATAGAGATATAACAAATGTATTCATAACTTCTACAACAGATACAATTCCTATACATAAACCATATAATTATTCCTAGCCAATTGCAACCTTTCTATTAGTATCAAACATGACATAGCTCCTATGGATCATTGCAGTTATGAAATATTAATATGAAATAGTATCATAGATGGTCCCTTAAATCCAGTCAGTGTTGCTATGTCTACACTTGAAAAGTTAAGTCGACTTTATAAAGTTGACTTAAAAAGGACCTTAAGTTGACTTAACAGAAGTGGACTTAACTTTTCAAGTATAGATGTGGCCCCTTTTCGACCTTATTAGATCGACTTAATGTTTTAAGTCGACTTAAGCGCTAGTTCGAATTAAAAAGAGGTGTAAGGAGCATCTTAAGTCGAATTAAGGAAAGCCCAGTGTAGACGCAGAGTAAATTAAGTCGACTTAAGCCTCCTTAAGTCGACTTAATTTGTAAGCGTAGACACACCATGCCACACAAGTCAAATGCTCGTTCATCAACACTATCACCTTTTCCATATTCTCATAGACCCATATTGCTTGGCAATGATTGTTACCATCGTTTAATTCCTTGTCATCTAACTCCTGTGTCAGCCACTGTCAGGGACCAAGGCATGAGCAGTCTTGCCTAGTGGTTGGATCAGGAGTCCGGCCTAGTGGCAGGAATAGGAATCCAGACTCAGAGCCAAGGATCAGAGTTGCAGTCAGAAGTCATGGAACCAGAGGTCAGAGGTCAGAGCCAGGGGTCAGCATTGAAGTCAGGAATTAGAATTGAAGGTCAGAGTCAGGTGACCTGGAGTGAGGCAAGGCAGGAGAAGGGCTGGGAGTGAGCCAGGAATGATCACAGCCTTGGCAAATGCTCTGAGCAGTAAGCAAGCTGCCACTGCTTTGTTTAAGAGCAAGCGTACTAGTAATGAAACAATACCATTGTCAGGGTTCTTTTTCTTTGCGATATACTTCATAGACCACTTCTTATTCTCTTGTATCCCTTTGCTTCCCTGGTCAGTTTTTTTACTCTTCTTACCTTCCAGCCATAGACTCAGAGGGTTTAGACCAGTTTTGGGTTGGAAGGGACCTCAGGAGGTCATCTAGTAGTCCAACCCCTGTTCAAAGCAGAACCAACCCCAACTAAATCATCCCAGTCATGGCTTTGTCAAGCCAGGCCTTAAAAATTTCTAAGGCTGGAAATTCTAATTTATATTTATAACTGTCAGCTTCCCTGTTCTTCCATTTGTTATATATTTATTTTTAAAATTTTTATAGGAGCCTTTGCTTCTCCTCTAAAGCAGTTTTTTTTTTTAAACTAATACAACCGTCTCTCTTAATTGTGGCATTTTGGGCATCTATAAAATATTCTTAAACAATTTTCAATTATCATTCAGATTTTCCTTATTAAATTCTTCCAGCAGATTTGGCTCATAATTGTTTTCAGCTTCATGGAAGTATATGTGTGAATATTACTGGTCTGGACTTTATTCTGTTTGCATGATATAAATGTGATCAATCCATAATCACCGGTACCAACGCTACAGTTAGCTTTAATTCTGTGAGCAATTCCTCTGTATGTATCAAGGCAAAGTCTAATATAGAATTCCACCATGTTGGATGCATGCTTTCTGAGTTGGAAATTGTCATTATCCTACTTAGAAATTTCAAGGAATGTTTTCTCACTGGCAGCATCAGATCTCCAACATACGTCGCTCAAGTTGAAGTACCCTGTGACTGAAAGAATTAAAGGAGAGTGATATAATTAACCCAATCAACAAGAGTTTGTGGAAAATAGGTTCTGTCAATTTATCTTTATCTGTTTTTTTATGAGAATACAAATTTGGTTGATAAAGATAATAGTGTTGATGTAATAATATACTTTATCTTCTTTAAGGCATTTTATTTGGTAGCATACATTTTGATTAAAAAAGGTAAGTTAATATAAAATTAACATGACATATTAAGTAGATTAAAATTGGGTATCTAATAAGTCTCCAAATATAATTGTAAATCGTGAATCATCACTGAGGAAGTGTGTTTCTCTTGCGGTCCCCCAGGGATCGGTTTTTGGGCTTACATTGTTTAACATTTTCATTAATAAGAGAAAAGAAAACATCAAATCATCCCTTATAAAAGTTGCAGATTGCACAAAAATTGGAAAAGTGGTAAATAATGAAGAGGACAGGTCACTGACACAGAGTGAAATGGATTACTTGGTAATCTGGGCATAGGCAAACAATGTGTTTTACTAGAGCCAAATATAAAGTTCTACATCTATGAACTAAGACTGTAGGCCATAGGATGGGGGACTCCACCCTGGAAAGCAGAGACTCTAAAAGTTTTGGGGACCATGGTGGATATTTAGCTGAACATGAGCTCCCAGTGGAACCAGTTTGGGAGAGAATGTTAATGTATTCTTTGGATTCAAGAATGTGGGAAACTGTAATAGGAATAGAGGGGTTATTTTACCTCTGTACCTGACACTTATGTGACCACAGCTGGAATATTGTGTCCAGTTTTTATGTCCACAATTCAAGAAAGATGTTGATCAATTGTAGAGGATTCAAAGAACAGCCATCAGAATGATGAAAAGATTAGAAAACATGCCATATAGTGATAGATTCAGGGAGCTCAAATCAATTTATCATAACAAAGAGAATCATAGAATAATAGAAGCCTAGGATTGGAATGGACCGCAGGAAGTCATCTAGTACAGTGGTTCCCAACCTTTTCCTTTATAGGGACCAATACCTTGGCATTGAAAGCTTTTGCAGACCTGGCTGCATTCGTAGGAGCAAAGCCGGCAGATTTGGCATTGGTGGTGGTGAGATCCTGCCCTGGCCACGGTCCTGGTGCCGCTGGCAGCAGCAAGATCTGGCTCCAGCCACACCCGTTCTCCGGCCCCAGGCCTGATCCAAATCCTGCAGCTGGGCCGGGGCCAACTCCTGCTGCTGCCAGCAGCTCTGGGACCCTGGTCAGGGCTGACGCCAGATCTCGTGGCCGCTGGGAGCTCCAGGACCCCGGCCAGGGACGAGGCTGGAGCCAGATCTCACTGCTGCCAGCGGCACCAGGGCCGTGGCCGGGGCAGGATCTCACCACCAATGCCAAATCTGCTGGCTTTGCTCCTACTAATGCAGCACAGTATGCAATTAAAGAAGATTAAAGGGTGACTTCACAGTTTGTAAGTACCTATATAAGGTACATATATTTAATAATGTGCAGTAATTCAGTCTACTAGGGAAAGGTTATGATCAATGGCTGAAAGTTAATGCTAGACAGATTCAGACTGGAAATAATGCCTACATTTTACAGTGAGAGTAATTAACCATTGGAACAATTTATCAGTGGTGGATTCTACATCAATGGCAAATTTTCAATCAAGATTGGATGTTTTCTAAAAGATCTGCTGTAGGAATTATTTTGGGGACGTTCTCTGGGTTATGTTATACAAGGATCAGACTAGATTATCACAGTTGTCCCTTCTGGCCTTGTAATCTATGAATTTTGAAAAGCAGTGACTCAGAAGATTTTAGGGAGTCATGGAGGATAATTAATTGAATATGAGCACCATATCTAATGGCGTGGCCAAGAGGGCTAATGTGACTCTTGGCAGAGTGAGCAGAAGGTCATCAGGTGGGAGCAGGGAGTCAGTATTTCTTCTGTGTATGGCATAGGTGAGACTGTTACAACATGCTGTGTCCAGTTCTTTTGTCCACACTGCCAAAAGGATGTCGTCAAATTGGAACTGCTTCAGAAAAGAGATACAAGAATGATCTGATATCTGAGCAATCTTCCCTGTAGCAGTAGTCTCGCTAAATATATTTTGTTTATCCAATATATCCAATATGTTTTGTTTATCCTTCCTGCCTAGGAAGGAGTACTGTAGAAAGGGATCTAGGTATCATAATGGATCATAAGCTAAATATGAGTCAACAGTGTAACACTGTAGCAAAAAAAGCAAACATCATTCTGGGCTGTATTAACAGGAGTATTGTAAGTAAGACACGAGAAGTCATTCTTCTGCTCTACTTCGCACTGATTAGGCCTCAAGGGCTGGAAGGGACCTCACGAGGTCATCTAGTCCAACCCCCTGCTAAAAAGCAGGACCACTCTCACTAAATCACCCCAGCCTGGGTTTGTCTAACCGGGCCTTAAAAATCTCCTAAGATGGAGATTCTACCACCTCCCTAGATAGCCCATTCCAATGCTTCACCACCCTCCTAGTGAGAAAGTTTTTCCTAATATCCAACCTCGACCTCCCCAGCTGTAATTTGAAACCATTGCTCCTTGTTCTGTCCTCTGTTACCCTCGAGAACAGCCTAGCTCCCCCCTCTTTGGAGCAACCCTTCAAGTAGTTGAAGGTTGCTATCAAATCTCCCTTCAGTCTTCTTTTCTCTTCTGTAGACTAATTCTAGGTGCCTCATTTCAGGAAAGATGTGGACAAATTGGAGAAAGTCCAGAGGAGAGCAACACGAATGATTAAAGGTCTGGAACACTTGACTTACAAGGGAAGATTGAAAGAACTGGGTTTGTTTAGTCTGGAAAAGAGGAGACTGAGAGGGGATATGATAACAGTTTTCAAAACCCTAAAAGGTTACAAGGAGGGAGAAAAATTATTCTCCTCAAGTGCCGATGACAGGGCAAGAAGCAGTTGGTTTAAATTACAGCAAGGGAAGTTTACATTGGACATTAGGTAAAAATTCCTAACTGTCAGGTGATTGACCACAGGAATAAGTTGCCTAGGCAGGTTGTGGAATCTCCATCATTGGAAATTTTTAAGAGTTGGTTAGACAAACACCTGTCAGAGATGGTTTAATGGGGCTACTTTGTCCTGCCATGAGTGCAGGGAACCGGGCTTGATTACCTCTCATGGTCCCTTCCAGTTTCTCTGATTCTACATGGGAAGAGATTTCTAATAGCTACTGGCCTTTTAATGTAGTGGAAAAAGACAGAATTCGATTTTAAGCCAAAAGGGATCATCATGATAGTCTAAGTCAGGGGTTCTCTTTTTGAAGTGGCCTGCGCTGTGCTGGTTGGGAGCCAGGCCACAGTCATTGGCTCGCGGCTTGGAGCTGGACTGCAGCCGCCCACCTGCCTCCACAGGTGCTGGGCTTTCCCTGGCTGGTCAGCAGAGGCAGGGGCCCCTAGCAAGGAGGGAGGGAGGCTCCGACCAGCCAGGAGGAGCCAGTAGCGGATCCGGGACAGCCAGCTGGGCCAGGCCATGGCCGAGCGGGCGCTTCCCAGGTGAGGGCTGGTGGGGGTGCCCCATCCCGGTCCCCAAGTGGGGCAAAACACCCTGAGGGAAGGGACCTGGACCAGAGCCGGCCCATAGGGAGTGCTGCGCTGGGGCCGGTTCAGGCTGAGTGGGGCCCAGTGCTGCCCCAATACACCCAGGGGAGCGGAGCGGAGGGGCTCACATTCACCCGGGGCCGGGCTTGTGTGCAACCCGCAGCATCAGCGCTGGGAGAGAGAGCCGGTCTGGTTCCTTGGGGGCCCATCTGGGCTGGCCCAGAGGCAGGGGAGGTTCTGGGTGTTAATGGGCATCCAGCACTTTAAAAAAAAAAAAAAAACTTAAAAAAACCTTTAAAACAACTTTTTAAATTTTAAAAAAAACGTTTTTGGCTTAAGGGCCAAAAATATAATTTTTTACAAACCTGAAGGGTCACCAGTCTATTTAATTAAAAAATTACTTTTAAATTTAACTAATTAATTATAATTAAAACTTAATTTAAATTTAATTAATTAGACTGGTGGCCCTCCAGGGTTGTCAAAATTATATTTGTGGCCATTGAGTCAAAAAGGTTGGGAACCCCTGATCTAAGTAGCCGTTCTGTATAACACACGTGAGAGAACTTCCCCACAGTCATTTCTGCCCTGAGCCCATAGTTTCTAGATGAGCTATGCTATATCGATTAGAAAGATGCCTACTTTGGATAGAAAGACTTCAGGCATTGGAGAATCCACCACTACTCCCAAGTAAGTTGTTCCAATAGTTAATTGCTTTCACTGTTTAAAAATTCACTCCTGTGGGAGTTAGGCACCCAAGTGCTTTTGAAAATTCCTGTAGGTGACTATCCGCATCTTTAGGCAGCTGATTTTGGTCTTTAGGCACCAAAGTCCCTTTATGGAGCTGGCCCTAAGTTATTTGCCCAAGGTCACATAGGAAGTCTGCAGTGAGCAGAGAAAAGAAGCCAGGTCTCCCATATCCAAGCTAGCACTTCAGCCATTTGACCAGCATTCATCTCTGTAGGCTACACTTACTGATTTAAGATAAGAGAGTCTGAGTTACTGTTTGCCTGCATTTTGTCTCCTCAACAGTCCAGACATTGCAGGGTGGAGATGAAATGAGATCCTTGCATTGTGTCATTGTTACTGGCTGAACTTGGAAGACCATCCACTCAGTTTGATGGCATTTCTCTGTCTGTAATGTATTAAGATTTGAATACTGACTCTGATCAATTCCAAAATGTTAGGGAACAATTATAGTTATTATAATTATAGTTGTAAACTTATAATTACAGTATGTAGTTATGGTTGTGCATTTCTTTTTCTGCAGGGGTGATAAGAAGGTGATCTGCAACAAGTTCATTCAGACAGTAAGTCCCAGCCTCACCTTCAACTCTCTGACGCTGCAGTTTAAGGGCAAGGCCTGCTATAGCTCTTTTCTCGGTCTTCTTAGAGTGCAATGAGCTAGGATGTCAAAGGTATTTAGGGACCTCAAGATGCAGATAGGTACCCAGACGAATTTCCAAAACCACCTAGGACACCTATCTGCATCGAATGGCATCTAAATACCTTTTGAATATCTAGCCTTGTGTGTTTAAGGTCCGAGCTCTGGGGGGCTTCACTCTCTTCCTTTGAGCTTTTGTAGGTTCCTAGATTTCAAGGCCTGAAGATACAATTGTGATTCTCTACTCTGACCTGCTGGATAACACAGGCCATAGGACTCCTCTGAATTATTCCTGTTTGAATTAGAGCTTATTGTTGAGAAAAATAGCCAACCTGAATTTAATTGCCAGTGATGAATGATCCACCACAGCCCTTGATAAGTTGATCCTATGATTAACTACTCTTTCTGTAAAAAGAAAAAAAAAAAAAAAAAAAAGCCCATTACCGGTATTTCTAGTCTAAATGTATCTAATGTCAGTTTCCAGCCACTGGACCGTATTATACATTTACCTACTAGACCTTGTATTATTGGCCAAACTTGTGAATCCCTACTGTCAACTTAGTGGCATTTCTTTGTTTTGGATGTAATACAACAATTTCTGAATGGCATATCTGATCAGTTCCAAAATTTCAGGGAATGTTTTAGTCATCGGTGAACATTCTGAGACCTATAAATTAGGCTGATTTTAATTAATTTAATGTATGCCATGCTAAATTTCTTTTGTCAAGGTTTCTTAATATATACTGTGGTATGAAGTCACATGTCTCGAAGTCCCAACTATTTTACATCAGCATCTATAAGCCTGTATACTGTTTGGCGTCACTCCTCGGGGTGTTATTTATCGAGGGGACGAGGCAGACGCCGGGTTCTTTTTCCACCGGGATTATAGCCCGGCCTTGATCTGATGGAAGGGAGGCGCTGACAGATACATCAGTAGTCAGGGGAACTAGAACTGAATAATAAAGGGTTAAATCGAGCCAGCCGATAACCCAGGTAATTACCAAAGGAATCAAGTACTGTTCCCATAGGGGAAACAGAAAAAGAGGGAGGGGAGTGTCAGGAATTAACAGTACGATGGAAAATAGCAATAGAATCAAAAGAGTTAAAATCATAAAGTATTTATTGCAGAGCAGTACAAGAAGACATATTTTTTCCTTATTTCTTTTGTTAGTGCATTCTTTAATTGTTATATACTTGCAAGATTTAGTACTTTACTGTTAAACTTGTTATGTTATTGTGCTGCAGCAGGTCTTAAAGATAAAAATAAATGCACATTATTAACTATTTAATTGCTAAAACTATTCTTATTACTCTGCACTTGCCCCTAGCAACAAAGGGGTGCCCCTAACTTTAAAGGGGATGGCAGGCTATCTACCTGTACTCCCAGGCTGGGGTGCTAAACTGCTTGGTCCCTAACCTTAGCCCAATACCTTTTACAACTTAGGTTTGGGGAACTAAAACTAACTTCTAGTTTATCCAGTTGTTAAAAGAACAACCTTCCTGCTGCAATCCCTTTAAGGGGACTGAGCCCTACACATCCCTAACCTTATACCTATCTCCCCATACTCTCGGGGGTGAGGGTGCTAAACTACTTTAGCCCTAACACCAGGACTTGGGGTGCTAAACTTTAATTATTATATTGAGTTACTTATGTCTTATAAATTTATATACCTGTAACTACTTTTGAACCAGTATTCATCGAGGCCTCTTGGTGGTTTCTCAATACTCACCGAACTCCTGTCCAACGTGTCAGTTTCGCCACCCTCGGGGATCAGGTGCTGACGCTTCTTAATGAGCTCGGTCTCAAGCCAACGTGCCAGTCCAGTCACCTTTAAGACCAGGATCTGACCTTTCTTTGTTTTCTCTGGACTGACCCCACTTGCTTTAGTGACCAGAGTCACTGGGCGTCTTGAGTCAGTCCAAACCTGTCCGCCACAGTGTCTTCAGAGCTGATCTTTTATAGAACTTTAGCCCTCTGTGCCCCTCCTGTTTTTACAGGGGTTCCCACAGTCTTTGCCACATTGCCATCGATCATTTTAGTTAGCTGTTAGCCATCGATTATTTTTAGTTAGCTGTCAGGGAGCTATCGGGAAGCTTATCAGGGAGCTATCAGGGAGTTCTCTTCCGAGGGGTGATTGCAACCTTGTTGGGTATTCGAGGCTCGTTAGGGTGCTCGTTAGGGTTGCAGCTGCTCATTAGGTGACGTCTGAGTTCCTGGCATAGGTTCATGTGAGCTCTTATGCTAAGGCCTTTGAAAACTGGTTCAGGCTTGGGCCTATACTTGCTAACTACTACTCTTAAAACTAGTTTCCCCTAATAATATAAATTCCCATTAACCTGACCCACTTTGTACACAGCAGTTACCATTATCAGCTAAACTTTCAATCTCATCACAAATAATATCAAGTTGGTTTGCAAAGATCTATTTTCTGTAGACCCATTACTAGGCTGGTGTCTCCTGCTCTCTGGTAGCTGACTGTGCTTCACTTACACTGTCTTCATTATCATTATGTGGTATCAAGAGAGCCCAGTTGATATTAGACAAGGAGTCCTGTGGCACTTTTAAAGACTAACAAATTTATTTATTACATGAGCTTTCGTGAGAGAAAATCCCACATCGTCAGACACTTGAAGATGGGGAATTTACAGAAAGGGAGGAAAATAAATTCCCCATCTTCAAGCATCTGACGACGTGGGATTTTCTCCCACAGAAGCTCATGTGATAAATAAATGTGTTAGTCTTTAAAAGTGCCCCAGGACTCCTTGTTTGTTTTGCTGAACTAGACTAACACGGCTCCCCATTTGGAACTTGTCAACCAATAGCAGGCTGTCATGTGCTGAGTGCTGCACATCCACATCTCTAGCAAGTAGTGCTTACACTTGAAGTAACCCCCCTGTTTGTAAGCCCCAGCCCAACAGTCCTCCTTTGAGTAGTGTTCCTGTGCACATTCCACCTCAGGATATATGCCTGCCTCTGCACTATTAATTGGAGATTTTTATCAGCAGTGCCTGTAGGTCCAGGCCTGTGCCCTAGATATCCTTGTGTTCTGGTACAATGATTTATGAGTGGGCATGGACCCCCTTCCTCTCCAGTTCGTTCTAAACTATTTACGGCTTGAAATCAAATGTTGCAGTGTTCGTTAAGTAACCACGCTTGCTACTTCTCTTGCTTAATCTTTTTGTTGTTGTTTGGGGGTTGGTTGGTTTGTTTGTTGTATTTTTTCTTATTTTTCTGTTACTTAGCACAGTTTGTGCTTGGGTTTGGTTTTTTTTCTGGAGCCTACTTACCCTCCATTCCTACCTTCTTCAGTGGTGACTCATCCTCCAGTACTGTCATCAGCCCCACACAAACTCTTCAAGGATACCAACAGACATTTCCAAGTATTGACCCAGTCCCCAGAACTGTTTCATCAGCTAACCAATTATCAGCCTCTGGTACTGATGCAGTTACAGGGCCCTCTCCCATCTGCACTATGAACTTGATTACTGGTGCAGGTGCCACCGGTCCCTTCAATGGACCTTGGGAATGATACCTCATCTGCCTCTGTGGTGTCTGTGCATGGTTCCTTCACCATTCCATTCCAGACTTCCTCTCTTTAGGTATACACTGAGCAGGATATACACCCAGCAACCCTGGCAAGGACTACTTCGGGGCCCTGCTCTCTTTGTTTATGCCCCACCGTAGTGAGTTTGTTGGAACCCACGGGTCCCGTTTGGCGGTAATGAGTTCTACAGGGCATGCTAGGAGAAACAACCTCTGCCTCTGGGTCGGGCTGCACAATAGCATCTTCCAGAGGAGTAAGAGCAAGCTGAGGAAGAAGAAACACCACTTTCCCACAAATCTTCCTCCTTGCCAGATGAAGCTGCCGTGCCTCCCCACCCTCTTACACCAATGATTTCAGGACCTTTCAAGACCTTGTGAAATGAAGAGTGGAGACCTTAACAATTCCACTGGATAAAATACAGGAACTCCAGCATTCCCTGTTGGACATCCTTCATACATCTCCTCAGAGCAAAATCACCTGCCCATCAATGATGAGCTGCTGGCCTCAGCACATATGGTAAGGCCAACTCCATCTATTGTTCTGGCTATGTGTAAACAGACTGACAAAAAATACTATATCCCACTCAGAGGCTCAGAGAATTTTTCTCCCACCCTACACCAAACACATTGGTTGTGTAGGCTGTTAATGAACGAAATAGGCAACATCAGTCCCACTCAATGCCATCTGACAAGGAGCTGAAACAAGTGGAACTTCTGGGCCACAAGAGCTATTCTTTGGCCTCTTTGCAGTTCAGAATAGCCAACTACTATGTCCTGATGGCAAAATACAATTTTAAACTATTCTAAGTTTTCCTCTTCTGTTGAACACCTGCCTCAGACTCAGCAGGAACAATTTCAAACCCTCATAACAGAAGGCCAGATAATTGCCAAGGCGTCTCTCCAGACCTCGCTCAATGCTGCTGACCCCACTTTCATGTTCGGCTATGGCAATAGTCACATACCAGATCTCTTGACTGCAGTGCTCTGGCTTCCCCTGGAAGTTATAAAATACCATAGAGGGCCTTCTCTTTGAAGGGCACAGGTTGTTCAGTGGAGACATGGCCTGGTCTCTTCATTCCCTGAAAGACTCAAAAGTGACACTACAGTCTCTGGGGATCTGTACATGTGTGGAAAGAGAAAATATAGTACATCTCTGATGGTCAATCATCTTGCCCAGTCTATTTTTCAAATCACAAGACTGGCTGAACATGACAGAAAAAAGCCCAGGTTTACTAAGGACGGGCCATCCTTTAGAGTGACCTCCCAGTCAACAACTTCCTCAAAACAACCATTCTGATCCTTTGATCAAGGGCCATGAACTGTTTACTACACTGGATCCTTTTCACCCTTATGGGGATCATCTCTCCTCTTTCCTACCTTCTTGGAAGCTCATCACCAGCAGATACACCAGATGTATCTTGGAGGTTATTTCTGAAGGCTATTCCATCCAGTTCAGCTTCTTTCCACCACTCTCACCACTTCCCATCCCTCTTAAGGGACCCTTCTCATGATGGTTTCCTGAGCCAGGAGGTTATTTCTGAAGGCTATTCCATCCAGTTCAGCTTCTTTCCACCACTCTCACCACTTCCCATCCCTCTTAAGGGACCCTTCTCATGATGGTTTCCTGAGCCAGGAGGTACAATCTGTCCTTAATCGCGTTCCATCAGACTTCACTAGAAAAGCGTTTTATTCCCAGTACTTCCTGGTCCTGAAGTAAAACAGGGTGGATAGCAGTTCTGGACCTCAGGACTTTAAACATCTTTGTCCACTCTTAATGGTTCAGAATGGTAACCTGAACTGTGATCATTCACTCCCTGGATTCAGGAGATTGGTTTGTCTCCCTCCAACTTCAGGATGCTTATTTTCATATTGCCACGCACCCTTTCATAGATGTTTCCCCCATTTTGTGGTGGATAGTGACCTATACCAGCCTCACATCCTACTTGTTGGTCTCTCTACTTCAGTCCTTTCAGCCACTGCAGACTATCTTCAACAGTTAGGAATAATCATCTTTCCCTATTCGGCCTACTGGCTCCTGAAACATGGCTCATTTCTGAAGATACAGACTAATGAGAAAAGCCCTGTCTCTGTTCTATTGACTGGGGCTCCAATCAATCTAGACTAGTCTACCCTTACAGCTGCTCAATGCATAGACTTCGTCAGACCACTCTGGGCTCCTCCACCACCAGAGCATACCTGCCCAAAGATAGATTTGCCACTATACAACAGAGCCCTCAAAACACATCAAGGGCTTTCCTGCAGCGTCTGGACCATATGGCAGCCTGTACGTTTGTGACACTCTTAGTAAGACTGTGCTCCTGGTGTCTTCAAGCCAGGCTGAAAGCTGTCTGTCCCCCCTCAAAAGCACAGCCTATCCAAATGTGTGTCCATACCTCAGAGGGTCATCGATTCTCTTAATTGGTGGAGGGATCCACAAAAAGTGTATGTGGGAATTCTGTTCTTGCAGCCTCCTCCCATGAGGATCATCATTACAAACGCCGCTTTCATAGGCTGTTGTGCACACTTCCGGAACTTCACAGCATGGGGCAAATGGGTCCACTGGAGGTGATTCTCCATATCAACATATTAGAGCTAAAAGTGGTTCATTATGCTTGCCAGCACTACTTCTTCCACATTAGATCTGCCCGATCAGAAAAATGTAGGATAATAGAGCAGCAATGTATTATTTCAGTTAAGTAGAAGGAGTGAGATTTCAGCCCTTATGCACTGGATCTGCAGAGGTGGCTTTTGGGGTAGGTGAAGCAGGTTCACGCCTAGGGCCCCAAGCAGTAAGGGGTCCCATCACCTGCTTCGCCTACTCCAAAAGCTGTGTCTCCCTTGGTTGGCAGCAGGAGGAGGAGCTGGCCCAGGAAGCCAGGGCTGCATGTGAGGAGTTGGGACCAGAGGATGAAGCCGAGGCAGTGGGGGGGCAGAGCCCCAGAGGGATGCCCCTGAGGGCCTGTAAGGGATCCCACAATGGGCCTTTGCCTGGGCTCCCAATTGCCAAAGGCCACCTCTGCAAATCTGTAAAACTCTGGAATGATGCATATCACATTGCATCCAGATCTCAGCAGTTTATCTATCAGGGCTACAGAATACAGAGGTGGACTCCCTCAATTGCATTTTCATGTCGACCTTGAGTAGAAGCTGAGCAGTCACCTTCTTATCTTCCTAGACTGATGAGAGGGGATGGACCACTCAATGATTGCCCTTTTTTCATTTCCTCTGAACTATCTGGTATTGGCCACTATCAAAAGTCAAGATACTGGACTAGGTGAACAATTGATCTGACTAAATATAGCCATTCTTAAGTTTTTATATTTTCTGTCTTATTTTCTATTCCTTTCCTATTGATTTCCAGCATTCTGTTAGCTTTTTTACTACTGCTGCACATCGAGCAGATGTGTTCAAAGAACTATCAACAGTGACCTTAAGATCTTTGTTGAGTGGTAACAGCTAATTTAGACCACAACATTTTGTATATAAATTGTGGGCTATGTTTTCCAATGTGCATTATTTTTCATTTATTAAAGTGGAATTTCATCTTCTGTTTTTTGTTACCTAATACCCCAATTTAGTGATGTTCCTTTGTAACTCTTCGCAGTCTGCTTTGCCTTAACTTTCTTAAGTTATTTTGTATCATCTGCAAAGTTTGCCACTTCACTGTTTACCCTTTTTAGACGACCTTTTTATTATCTTCGGTTCCGTCTGTATTCCCAGTGCCTTCCCACCTTTCTCCAGCAGATGGTGCAATGTAGCACCCCTGGCGATGCCTCCTCACTTTGGTCTTCCAAAAAAAAAAAAAATTATATAAAAATCAAAAGTTTTCTAGATGAGACGACCTTAAAGGAATGCACTAAAAGGAGAAAAAACCAAGCACTTCACATTGGTAAGACTTCTTGTGTGAGGAATTTTCAAACACTTGAATGCTTTTGTTTGCAAAAGGTTGGATGGTCCATTTAGAACTGAATCCTCAGCACTCTCCTGTTGTGGAGCACCTATAGGGACACTGCTCAAAGAAGCAGGTTACTTGTCTTGTACAGTAAAGAGTTTTTTGAGGAGTGTGTCCTTGTGGACACCCTGCTAGCCTTCATCTTTCCCTTCTACCTCTGCATCTTTTCACTGGCTTTTCGGGATTGAGAAGAAAACGGTATGGCGGCAGGTTCACTCCTTGCCCTTCTCCATATTCCCTTACACTGGAGCACAAGGATTCCTAGGGTGCAGGCATGGACTGGCAATCACTGCTGATGAAAATCTCTGATCAAGAGCACACACAGGCACATCCTGAAGTGGATTACTTATATGGGAACATCTTGAAGAACGACAGTGGAAGGGAAGTAACCTTTCCTTTCTCAGTCCGATCCAGGCTCCTCTGTGGGGATTCTCGTCTCATCCACTCTGGATTCTGTGTGCTGCTGCAGGCTCCCATGTACCGATCGCTCTGTGTCTTGTTTGGGCGACATTGCAGTTTCTGGAGGGCCTGGTGCTGCTGTGAGGCAGGAAGCCGCCTAGCTTGGCTGAGAACTCTAACCTCTTTATGTCTTTCCCTGACAGAGTGCCGTGACCTGTTTGCTGTGGTCAGCAGAGAACATCATTGTCTTTGGACTCGCCGAGGGGAAGGTAGAGAAGCCTAACACTGTGCCTGAGTTAGGGGTTAGACACTGCTCAGCAGTGGAGGGATTACACTGGGGATTTGCTCTCCTGCAGACCGTGGTGGTGTGGGGTGAGAGTGAGTTATTCCACACACCCCCAACTCCCCAGATTCCACTGAGGGCCATGTGATTTCTCCCCTTGCTGGTAGACCACAAGGGAGCCAGCCGAGAATAGAGCCATCTTGTGCTGCACCAAGAACAAAACCCTATTTCCGACTTGAGGACAGAGACTGCACTGACCAGTGTCCTCCTCTCCCTCAGGTTCGTTTAGCAAATACAAAGACCAACAAGTCCACCACCATTTACGGGACAGAGTCTTTTGTGGTCTCATTAACCTCCAAGTGAGTATGATGTTGCTGCAGGCTCCCTGTGCCCCAGCTGCTGGACCAAAAGAGGCATGCTTAGTGCTGATGGCTGCTTCAGAGGTTCTGCTGTAAGGATAAATGATCCCAGAGCCCACATCCCTTGGGGTTCCCTGGCTTCTGTGTGTTTTACCAATAAAATAATATTGTAACATTTCATTGTGAGGACGTGCCACCTGGTCGCTATACCCTTTCCCTCCCCATGTCTGTCTCCTTTGTCTTTGAGATCTTTGCGGTCCAGATCCAGACTTTGTGTGTGCATCTGGCACAGTGTGGTCACTGTCAAGAAATAATAACTAAGGCAAAAGAGTGGGCTACTTTTGTCTTCCTATGGGGATGGGAGGAGAACCTGGGACCATGAGTGCTGCTGTGATTCTGTGATGACCTGTCCTGGTATCTCTTGACAGCGTGTCAGGGAAGGGGATCCTGTCTGGCCATGCAGATGGAACCATTGTGCGCTACTTCTTTGACGACGAAGGCTCAGGTGAATCACAGGTACCAAATGGTTCTTTGGAAAAGGCTTCCTCTTGCACACACCCTTCCCCCCAGACATACCACGCCTGCAGTGTACCTGGGCCCTGTGGAAGAGCAGGGAGGTCAGAAGAGAGGGGGCCAGCAGGCTGTTCCCACCACTGCATGGAATGGGATGCTGATTATGCCATGGAAGGGTGTCTGGATGTTTTGTATCCATTTCAGAGTTCGTGTGTAAAAGGGAATTACTCCAGTGCCTGTCAGACCCAAGGCTATCCCATCTCAGTGGGGCTCTGGGAACACCATTGTGCCCAGGAGAGCAGCACTCAAGTTCTAAGAGCCCTGGTATATATGTATCGCCTTCCTCTCACTAGCCCATGTTGTGTTCTTCTTAGTTCTCCCAACAGATTTTAGCAGGAAATTTCCATTTTTAATTATCATCTTGGGTTTCCTTCGGAGAAGGCTAGAAACCAGACAGTCAGGAGTGAAGCTTTTCAAGCTCTCCATAGCAGATAGGCACGTGGGAGAGTACTCCTTATTCCAGCTGGCACTCAAAGCACCATTTTAATTGGAGTAATAGCTGCAGGAAGAGTAAGTGAACAGCTTTAGAGGCTGATCCTCCTTCACCATGTGTCACAAAGGGAAAGTCATCTTGTGTCCTCATCCCAAATTCTTGCTGGATGTGGTCTCTGAGGGCCACTGATCCAGATCAGTAATCTTCCAGGGGTCTATCCAAAATCTCATTCTGATCACAAAAGGCTGGACCCTATGGCCTTGAGCACTCTAGCTGGAATGGATTATGTGTGTATGTTACCCAGGGTGCAGAACTTGATGGTCTCTGGCAGGGCTAAGGTATACTAAGTCCAACACTTCTCATTCTGACAGTAAAATAAATAAATAAATGTGTTAGTCTTTAAAAAGACCATCAGATTCCTTGTTTCTTCTGCTGAACTAGACTAACTCGGCTACACCTTTGGAATGTGCTGACAGTAGTGTCTCATTGTTTTCTGTTGGTCTGTGGGGATCTGTGTGAGTCAGCAGGACCAGGGGGCACCTGAAGAGTGATAGAAGGGAGCAATATGAGCCCTAGAATGATTTGAATCTTGTTCCCTGTGAACTGAGGAGAGGTTAATTAGAGCACCTGGAGCCAATTAAGACTCTTCCAGGAACCTGAGAAAAACCTCTGCTCCAGAGAGAAAGTGTGTGAGAAGAAGGAGAGCTGGTTGCAATGGTTAAAGTATGTTGGAACGTCCTGGCATGGCAAAAAAACCGGAGAATCCAGTTTTTGTTAAAAACTTGAGTCTCATGCTTGATGCTCTGGAGGAACTTGCAGACCTGTCCTTGGCATTGCAAAAATCTGATGTAACATTATCTACAACAAGTAAGTTGATAAGTTGACAAGTTCAGTTGTTTGAAGCTCACAGAGAGTGTGATTCAGAGCTCTACCAAGAGGCTTGTGAGGCGACTGCTGAGGTTGCTTTAAAGGTGTATATGGAAACATGTCTGTGAATGCTGGCAAGGAAATTGAAATTTCTAAATGTCAGTTTTACCAGGCCTTAGCAGACAGTATGACTGGTAGATTGTTGCCAGACTCAGAAAAACATCTAAGCTGTGCCGTTGAACCACTTGACCCATCATGTTTCACTACAGAGCTGTCACCAGAATTTGGTGAAAGTGACATAAAATGTTTGTGTTCCAAGTTTGGCATTGTTTTTAATCAGTAGTTAAAGTATATTTTGACAGGCCCCGGACCCTCCTAATCTCTGGGCCCCCTTCCCGTATTGTCTGGGCCCTCTTCATGCATGTGCGGGCCCGAGCCCAGGTAGGCATTTGCAACCACTTCTCAGTACCACATGCATCGGTTATTGCTCCATAAAAAATATTTATAATTTTATATGGCATTTATGTCTATAGCAATTATTTTACAAACTAGCAAATACTGCATAACACATTAAGTATTGTGATTAACAATGTGATAATTAAATGAAAGGTGATATGTAAGCAAATAAACACACAAAATTTTGCATTATAAATTAGTAGTTCCCAACAATGTTCTCTCTAAGGTTTGGCGGCTTGTGTGCAAAATTTTCAAGCCATGTGCAAAACTTTTTCTGAATAAAATTTTTGTGCAAACTCACACGACCGAAATTATAGGCATCAATTGAAGTTAAAGTGATTGTAAACAGAATTAATTAATTGTGTTTAATTAATTGAATTTGAATGAATTTTGAATTGAAATTTAATTTTTAGAAAGGTTTTTATTTAAAATGAATTTTTAAAAAGGAAGGAAGAGAAAGAAAAAAGAGAAGGAAGGAGGAGAAAAAGAAAAAAGAAGTAAGAGAAAGGAAGGAAGCAAAGAAAGAAAGAGAAGGAAAGAAGGAAGTGAAAGAAGAAAGGAAGGAAGGAAGAGGAAGACGAGAAGGAAAGAAAGAAGAGAAAGAAGAAAGGAAGGAAGGAAGAGGAAGACAAAAGAGAAAGAAAAAAGAAGGAAGTGAAAGAAGGAAAGAAAAAGGAAGGCAAACAAGAGAAAGAAGGGAAGAGAAAGGAAGAAAAGAGAAAAGGTAGGAAAAGAAAGGCGGAGAGAAGGAAAGAAGTAAGAGAAAGAAGGAAGGGAAGGAAGGAAAGAAAAAGGAAGGTGAAGAAGAGAAGGAAGGAAAGAAAAAGGAAGGTGAAGAAGAGAAGGAAGGGAAGAGAAAGGAAGGCGAAGAAGAGAAGGAAGGCAAAGAAGAGAAGGAAGGCAAGAAAAAGGAAGGCAAAGAAGAGAAAGGAGGAAAGAAAAAGGAAGGCAAAGAAGAAAAAAAAAAAGAAAGAAGCCGAGGCCGCTGGTGGCGGGGACCCAAACGCGGTACCGGGAGGCCGCCGGCAGGCAGAGCAGACCCCGGCACCGGAGGCCAATCCTAGCCCCGGGCCAGGAGGCCGAGGCTGTCGGCAGAACGGAGCCGACCCCGCCCCCGGGCCAGGAAGTCGAGGCGGCCAGCGGGTGGGAGCCCGGGAGCTTGCCCCAGCCGTGGCCACCCCGCTGCCCCAGCCGCATGGGGCAGGCAGGCAGGTGCACGCACATGTCCCGGCCCTGAGTCTGCCTGCTCCGCCCTGGGGGTGGGGAGGGCCAGCCCAGAGGCCGGGCTCAGGTTGGGTCTGCCGCGGCAAAGGCGCAGCCCCGGAGGTCTGGAGGGGGCGGTGGGGGCTGTCGGCCTGCGCGGGGGTCCCTCAGTGCTGTGCGGAGGTTGCGACGGCCGCTGCGTGGCTACGCACCCGCGCAGCTTAGAGGGAACACTGGTTCCCAACCTTTTGGGGATTTAAAACCCTGAAAGCCCCCAGTTTGTTTGATTAATATTAAATTAAAATTAATTAATTGCATTAAAATGTATTGTAATTCAAATTAATTGTTTAAATTTTAAATAATTGAATTTGAAAAATTTTAATTGACATTTAATTTTTAGAAAGGTTTTTTTAAAAGCCTTTTTTTAAAAGGTATTTAATTAAAATTAATTTTTAAATCTTTTTTTTAAAAAAATGAAAGAAGAGAAAGAAAGGGCTGCATGCATCCCCATACCCGGAGGGGAGGCAAGCAGCCATAGCCCAGCTCCCAGCTGCACGCCGGGACCGGGCAGGAGGCAGGCACGGGCTGGGCATAGCCCCCCATGGGGACCCCATGGAAACCCTTCCCACACCCCCAGGCCTCTTAGATCTGGGTCCTGGCCACCTGCTACAGCCCCCGCCAGGAATCCGGGGTCAGTCTGCCACGGGCTGCCCGACCCGGACCCACCGGGGCCGAGGACCCAGGTCTGGTCATTGCCAGCAGCCCAATGCAGCCCCTGCCAGGGTCAGGGCTGGGGACCCAAGCCTGGGGGAGGCCCCATGCAGTCCCAGCCAGGGCCTGGCCTCCACGGCCCAATCTGGCCCCCACCAGGACCAGGGCCCCAGGCTTGACCTGACTGCAGCCCAGGCCGCGAATCCAGGGCCCGGCCACTGCCAGTGGCCTGATCTGGCCCCCGCTGGAAGGAAGAGAAAGAGAAAGGAGAAGGAAGGTAGAGAAAACGAAATGAAAGAAAGAAAGAAAGAAAGAAAGAAAGAAAGAAAGAAAGAAAGAAAGAA
>ML688333.1:530235-556240 GCA_007922175.1 Pelusios castaneus | reverse complement strand
GAAAGAAAGAAAGAAAGAAAGAAAGAAAGAAAGAAAGAAAGAAAGAAGGCAGCCCCAGAGCCCAGCTGACTGGCTTGCGGGAGCTGCCCGGGCAGAGGAGCAGCCCTGGAGCCCAGCTGCTGAGCTCGGAGGGTTGGTGGGGGCTGCCGCGGCTGAGCCCTAGCCCCGGGGAGCCCAGCCGCTGGGCTTTGAGGGGTGGCGGGGGCTGCCGGGCTGCGTGGGGGTCCCTCAAAGCTGCACAGGGGGCACCTGCGCAGCTTAGAGGGAACATAGCTCCGCAGCCCCTTGCCTGAGTCCTCTGCTCCCCTCCCCTGCCGCTCTCCTTACCCAGCTGGAGGCCTGGAGCTGCAGGTGTGGCTGGCTTCTCCGGCCCTGAGCACGCTCTGTCTGAGCATGCTCAGGGTGGGACATTTGAAACTCCCCAGCTGGCCGCAGCAGGACAGGGTGGAACAAGTGTTCCCCCTGAGTCTGCTGCTTAGTGGGCCCCCTGGGCGGAACACACCAGAGCGAAGCGTTTCGCCCATTTTTTCTATTTTTAGGGGCCCTGGAACACAGGCCTTCCAAATTTGTGGGCCCCGGAACGGCGTTCCGGTGCGTTCTGGCCTACTTTAACCCCTGCTTTTAATGAAGTGAAATGTGCATATCAGGAATATAAAGATCACAATACTTTTTGTGTTATGCAGTGTTTGCTAGTGTGTGACAATAATTGATATAGACATAAATGCCATATCAAATTATAAATATTTTTATGGAGCGATAACCAGTGCATATGGAACTGAGAAATGGTTACAAATGCCAACTGGGGCTGGGGCCCACACATGCATGAAGGGAGGTCGGACAAGAAATTAGGAGGGTTCCAGGACCCATCAAATTATACTTTTAACTATTGGCTGGTTGGCATATTGGAGGAATATGGTGGCTGACAGCAAGAACAAAAAGAGCCAGGTGAAGGGGATCACTGGGAAGGAGGGTTCCTTCCAAACCCCAGATGCACAAAGGTAAAAAGATGTGAGGAAAAAGGACCCTGTCAAAAGGGGAGGAATGGGATTGAGAGACTCCCACAGGCAGGCAGATTAGAAGAGACCCTGCCCAAGAAGAGAAAGGGGGGGAACCCTAGAAACTGAAAGGATAGCGTGGGGAAAGTAGCCCAGGGGAAAAGAGCAGCCAGAAGCACTGGTGGCATGGCATTGCATAGCTGCTACTCTTAGGGTCCCTGGGCTTGGGCCTGGGTCCCCTCCCCCTCCTCCTCTGCTGCACCCCCCACCCCCGCTACTGGGGCAGGTAACGCCCAGGTATAGGAACAGCAGGGGCACTCTCTCTGTTCAAGACGGGAAAAAGTGTGGGACCCACAGTAGCAGAGCAGGCAATGTACCACATTTAGTTATTGTTTCTTGGCTTACACTTAGAGTATCAGCTCTTGGGGTTTGGACTGTCTTTTTATTCTATTTGTACAGTGCCATCCTTGTCCATGACAAGGTCTCCTCGGTGATACGGTAATACTACTACTACGAATAATTAGTCCTGCCTCAGTAATGTTTCTGTCACAGAACTCTGTAGAGCTGCTGCCTGGAGTTCTGTTCACACACGTATTCAGTACAGCTGTAGCCTGATATCTAGAATCTATATTTGCTCTGGGAGAGCAGATCTGTAATCTGCATTTGACTAGAACTTGCTGGGTTCCCACAAGCGGGGATATGCGGAGACCACCCCACAAAACTGTTTGCTGCAGCAAAATCTGGGGAGCCATATTCATGCTACTCCCCAGCCTTGCCCTTCCCTTCTTCCTTGGAAAGCTGCTCTCATGGAGCATTTGGCTTTAGCAAGAGGAACTGAGATAGCTGGCCCTCTTACAGCCTCAGTTCTGAATGTCTGTCACTACATGAGATTGGCTCTGCAGTGCATCCCAGGAGCGTGTCTATGCAGAGGGAACACTCAATGAAAGCAAAAGGGGGGAATTCAGAATGGGTACAGGAAGCTACTTTTTCACATGACATGTAATTAGATTGTGGAATTCACAAAGGAAGTTTTTGAGGCCAGGAACTTAACAAGATTCCAAAAAGAGGTTGGATGCTTATATGCTTAATAAGACAATGCAGAACTGTCATAATTATTGCTAACCGAATTCTGGCTTGGATGTTAAACCTGTTTCAGTGTTTAAGATGATCTCTAACTATTAGCGGATGTCTACATTGCAGCCAGGGGTATAATTTTTGGTTCAGGTAGACAACCCTTGCTCACTTTGATTGAGCTAACATGCTAAAAATAGCATTGTAGCCACGACTGACTACAAGTGTGGAGACAGAGTCTAGCTGCATGAGTAAAATTCTGCCCAAACCCCTGGGTACCTCTAATGGCTAGCCCATGCCACTGCATGTGTAGCTGCGGCGAAGCTGCAGTTTTTAGTGTGCTACTTGATCAAAGTTGGTGCAGGTACATCTGCCTGGGCTGATTATCCTATATCTGCTCCTGTGGGGTTCTTACACCTTTACTGGACCAGATGAGCCATGGTCTGATCCAATCTGGCAATCCCTGTTTTTCTAGGACACTACAGTCACCATGGTAAATAATGGAGCTTCTTTTTCCCTCTCTCTGTGGAGAGCAGCAGAGAAGGCAGAAGATTTTAGGGGCTTGAATTCCTGTTACTAATTGTTGGTAGTAGTAGTTCCTGCTCCTACTAATTTAGAAGAGCAACCGGGCTCCTCTTTGTGCTCCACCCTAGTATCCAGCCCTGTGGCCTATATAATGCTATAGCCATATAATCAGGATGGTTTTGCTGCAGTGATCAGCAGTGGACTATTTGGCTGAGCAAAGTGAGGTCAACTTGACAACCGTTTCTTTTTGTTTTTCTATCTGTCTTTATGTAGAAGCTGTGAAGCGTCCAGCCCTCTAGTTAACAATGTTGTGGTTTAAATTGCCAACAGTAGACATCACAAGTTGAGGTGATGGGGACAGCGCATCCTTCTCAGAGCTCTGGTTTCAGGCTGTTTCTGTGCAGGTGGCCCAAGTAACACCCTAGAAACATACTTTTTAAACATGCAGTTGATGGCTCACTGGGCCTTTGTACAGGCCAGTCTGCTGCTGTTGCTGCTGCTCTTTTCAGGACTTTCTGCCCTTTGTTTTGTAGGGCAAACTGGTGACGCATCCCTGCCCTCCATATGCCCTTACCTGGGCTTCCAACAGCGTGGTGGCTGCAGGCTGTGATAAGAAGATTATAGCTTATGGCAAAGAAGGTCACATAGTTCAAACCTTTGATTATAGCCGAGACCCCTTTGAGAAGGAGTTCACCACAGCAGCCACTAGCCCTGGGGGCCAGTCAGTCGTTATTGGCAGCTACAACAGGTATGGCCTCTCCTTTAGAACCACCTTCCTCTCCCGTCACTTTTATGGTTTTTGAAGATCACTGCTTCCTTATCTCTTCCCCCCAGGCTGAGAGTACTGAACTGGAGCCCACGCAGAAGTGCCTGGGAGGAGGCCAGACCCAAAGAAATCGCACACCTTTACACTATCACAGCCTTAGCATGGAAGAGGGATGGCTCGCGGCTCTGTGCGGTTTGTACCATGAAATAATATCCTCAAGCCATCCCTGAGGTGTGCTGGAGTGACAGTACTGCCTGTTGCATGATAATCTTGCCTGCTGCTCCCTACGGCCAAGGAGACGTGGCACTGGAAGGGCAAGCCAGAGACCAAGTGGGAGGGAGATGGAATCTGGAGGCACTTAGAAACAGCAGGATGATGGGTGGGCTGGAATCTAGGATGGGAAAGAAGTTCCTGCAGTCTGGTATGTGATGAGAGTAGGAGGGGGCTGAGAAATGGCACAAGGGATGATGGGATGATTCAGTAGCAGCAGCAAAATCTCTTCCTCCAAGGAAAATAAAGTAAGAGGTTCGAGCATGGCCTTCCCGAAAGCAGTCTGCCCTTTGTCATCATATGGCATCTATGGGGTAAGGAAGATCTGAGCTGGCATTGATCCCTTGTATTTCAGGGAGCAGAGAGGTCTCTCGCTCTGTCGTAGGGATTCTGCTCAAAATTATCCCAGGCCTAGTCTACACTGGAGAGTTTTGTTGATCCAAGTCAGCTTTGGTCAACAAAACAAAGTGATGTATTCAGTAACCTGTTTTCTTGACTAAATAAAACCTCAGCGAGAGGTGTAGGGCTTTTCTTATCTTAGTTAGGGCTGTGCAGTGTCAGTGTGGACACAGCATCCCCTTACATTGGCAAAAGACTGTCATTCTTATCTATTTCAGTGCTCCAGTGGAGCAGTGACATTGACAAGAAAGTGGAAGCTGGGGCTGCGGCAAGCCTGGGCAGCTGGTTCTCTCTCAGCTGGAACAGGGCGAGAAGCCCAGGTTGCTGGTCTCCACTCTTGGCTGGGATCTGACTCAGCTGTGAAATTGACATGGCTGCCCATTCTGGTGGGGAATGGAGATGCCCTGGGCAGCTTTCCCTGGCACCTGGAGGGAAAAGGGGAGGGGAGAAATCCCCAGCAGCTTTCCCAGGCTGTTGCCTGAGACGGGGGAGAGAGGCACTCCTGATTGAGAGAGACAGCTCTCAGCTCCCCACACTGCTCCTTACATCAGTGGAAGTGCTCCTGTTAGGGTGCACCCTTTTGTTAAGTGTAGAGATGGCCCCAAGTTGAAAGGCTGTTTGCAAAAGATGTGCTGTTCAAGGTTGTTAGTTGCAGCCCCTTACTTATTTAAGACCCAGGTCTTGTCAAACAAACCTGATTTCATTCTTTGATAAGATTACAAGTTTGTTTGATAATGGTAACTGGGCTCAATGTAATACATGGAGACTGTGGTAAGGTATTTGGTTTAGTTCCACATGACATTCTGATGGAAAAAAATTAGCACACACCAGTGAGTTTAGAAGTGGCTGACAGACCTGAAAAAGTAGTTGTCAACAGGGAATCATCATCGAATGGGGTTGTTTCTAGTGGGATTCCACAGGGCTCATTCTGGGCCTGATGCTGTTGTATATTTTCGTCAATTGTCTGAATGTGAATATAAAATCATTGCTTATAAAAGACTGGTGGAGTGGTAAGTAGCTATGAGGACAAGCAATGTGGATAGCTGGTAAGCTGGATCCATTCAAACAAAATGTGTTTTAGGTCATACATCTAGTAAGAAGTATAGGCCATACGTACAGAATAGGAACCATACCCTGGAAAGCAGTGACTCTGAAAGGGAACTAGGGAACATTTAACAATGAGAAACAAGGTGCGGGGTTTAGCACACAGAAATCTCAATGTGCTCAGCATCTAGCACAGACAGTTCAACATGAGCTCCTCATGTGACACTGTAGGGAAAGGAGCTAAAGTGATCCTTAGGTATATAAACAGTGTACTGACTTGGAGTCGGGAGGTGAGTTTTATCTGTGTGTGTGGCATTGGTGTGTACTTCATTACTCATCAAGTTTTGCTGTCTGTATTTTTAAAAGGATGTTGAAAAATTGGAGAGGGTGCCAGAAAGAGCCACAAAGATTATTCAAGGGCTGGAGCAAATGTCTTTAGTGAAAGAGCTTCATCTCTTTAGCTTAATGAAAAGAAAATTGAACAATGATTTGATTACAGTATTGACGGACCTTCACCTCCTGCACTCTTCACTTGCTACACCCTATCCCCTTGTGTTTGCTTCCCAGGGCACCCTTTGTGGAGGTGTGGAGCAGTTTGACTGCTGCCTTCGCAGGAGCATTTACAAGAATAAATTTGAAATGACGTATGTGGGTCCGAGCCAGGTAAGACATTAAGTTGTGTGACATGGGTGTCTGTGGGTGAATCAGTCACCTGGCATGGATGGGGTGTTCAGTACTGTCTGCCGCTTTTGTATATCCTCCAGGTCTGCCTCCACAGCTACTCCTGGTTCCCTGGCCCTCCTGTAGACTCCCTGCAGTCTGCTGTGACAGGTCTCACAAGCTCTCACAGCAGGCTCCTGCTCTCACCCCATCCCAATAAAACAGTCTTTTCTGTTCCGAAGAGTTAAGGGCACCGATGCATTTCTGTGGAATCCAGTGAACTGCCCAAACAATTCCACTGCCTGTGACAGCCCCCTCCTTTTAAAAACACCTAAATGTTAAAAAGTCTGGCAATGGAGTCCTCTTCCTGCCCACCCCAAGGCAAACTTTGGCCCCTACAATTTGGAAAATATACACAAAAGTCAACACAATGTAGTACCAAGTGCAGGTAAAATCCCATTGCTGCCCAAGGGGATCATTGCCACCAATTTGCTAGGAAATGTGTGTATTTTTGCATAGTAGGAATAAGATTCAGCATGGGTGAGTGGTGGAGGGCAGCTGGGATGACACTGTTGGCTTCAGGTCCTGGTTCTGACGCAGACTCAGTGTGTGCACTGAAACAAGTCACTCCGTCTCCTTGTGCAATTGCTCCCCATCTGGATAGTGTTCCTTTCCTGCAGGCGTGCTGTGTTTGTGAGGGGTTGGAGCATATCAATACCTAGGCACACAGACAAGCTGTAATGCATGTACCTTCTCTAGGGCAAAAAGTCTTGTGTTATGCTCTTTCTTTTTATGTGGGGACAGCCAGCTTCCTTACCTCCCACCTTGTTTTCTCCAGGTCATTGTGAAGAATCTCTCCACAGGAACCCGAGTGGTGCTGAAATCCCACTATGGGTATGAGATTGAGGAGGTGAAGATTTTGGGGAAGGAGAGATACCTTGTGGCCCATACCTCAGACACACTGCTGCTTGGGGATCTGAACTCCAACAAGCTCAGTGAGGTACTGAAAACTCTACCTGTGTGGTTGCCCTGGAGTGTCTGGAATGCTAGGCAGATTCACTGTTGTCTGAGTATGTGTTGGTTTAAAACAACTACCAGTTTTAATAGCTTGGAGGGGACAGGATAGCTCAGAGAATGGGTAGTGGGATCTGGGGCCTGTTGTTTGCATTTAGATGGAATGAATGGGCTGGAGGTGTTACCATAAACCATCATTACACAACATTAATCAGAGACCTCAGTGTGGTTAGCACCAGAGTAAGCACACCATTGAAGTCCTTTTGACGATGACACAGAAAAGAAGGAAAAAATAGTTAAATTTGACATATAAAATATTAAATAAGGCTTTCATTTTAACAACATCACTTGCTCCCTAGCCCTTTAACTATAAACAGGTTTTAGAAGGAAAATCCCATGTTGTTTGTCAGTCTCTTAAATAGTATCAAAGATGGCAATAACTCTCATCGCAGGTGGTGTGTAGACTTCAGCTGGGGCTGGGAGAGGTGGCAAAGTCATCTAGGTCACACACCTCCCTGCCTCCCAGCCCATTCTGGTCAGGACATCTTGCAGGATCAGGATGATGAAGGCCCAGGCTCTCAGGGAACAGTGGGAGTATCAGCCAAGATAGTGAAGTTCACTCCAGTAGCCTCTCTCTGTTCTTTCTAGATGTTCTTTTGTCATTTCCATACTTTCTCCACCAAATCTTTTTCCTTTAAGGACCCAGGAAGGGCATGATGGGTATTCTGTCTCCCTTTCATATCTCATCTCATAACATTTGTTGTTGCAGGTTATCATACATCTTATGAACTGTTACATACTTGCATGTGTAAATACACCTCCTAACTGTAGCTTCCACTTCATGCATCTGACAAAGTGGGTTGCAGCCCACGAAAGTTCATGCCCAAAGTCTTTAGTCTTTAAGATGCCACGGGACTCACGTTGTTTTTGCTGTACATGGACTAACACGGCTACCCCCTTGGAGCTTGTTACATACTTCTTACAGTTAAACTCACAATTGGAGTAAATTTGTAGGCTCAATTGTCACAACAGGCCTTTCCCCTCTTGGGTGACTTTATTCCAATCTAGAAAGAAATCCAAGCCCATGGGCAGGATGTGTGACACCTTTATTAACATGTTCAGCTTGTATGTTTGGTCTGGGCATGTTATGAGCTCTTCAGGGCAGCATCTGCTAGTCCTTGTGCACTTCCGCAGCATCTAACACATTGTGATGCCATGCAATATAAACAACAAAACAATTACAATAGATGCTCCTTAATGGCAAAGCTGTGTGACAGGCCGTTTCCAGAATCTGGTCCTATGTGCCTCTGTGACCGCCCAGTCACCACTCCTGAACCCTGACTTACCCCGCTTTGCCAGGTGACTACTCACTCCTAAGTCAGTCCACACCGGCCTCCTGCATGAAATCGGTCCCAGGCAGTGGGTGTTTACCCTCTAGCCACCTATGAGACTGTCCCCAGATACCCCAGCAGGAACTCCAATCCTACAGAGATTGGGACCCACCCCCAATCACCATTAACTCACGTTCGTCCATTTGATACTGAAATGGGACTGGACTCGATGACCTCTTATGGTTCCTTCCAGTGTCTTTGATTCTATCTCATAAAATTGGGTGCCTGGGCAAGAAAATGGCGGATGAAATTCAATGTTGATGAATACAAATAATGTGCATTGGCCCTACGTCTGTGAGTAGCTGTGCCTACTAAAGAGCAAAGGCCACATCCATGGGACAGGAATCACTTATTCCAGGCAGGGAGTGTTTGATAATCCCTATTATATATATAAACTGATGGGCTCTAAATTAGCTGTTATCACTCAAAAAAGAGATCTTGGAATCATTGTAGATAGTTCTCTGAAAACATCTGCTCAGTGTGCAGCAGCAATCAAGAAGGCTAACAGAATGTTAGGAGCCATTAGGAAAGGGATAGATAATAGGACATAACATATCATAATTTCTCTGTGTAAATTGATGGTAAGCCACACCTTGAAAACTGCCTGCAGTTCTGGTAACCCCATTTCAGAAAAGGTACATTAGAATTGGAAAAAGTACTCAGAAGGGGTATAGGACAATTTCCATATGACGAGATGTTAAAGGACTGGGGCAGTTCAGCTTAGAAAAGAGATGACTAAGGGTGAGATGATAAAGGTCTATAAGAAGTATTATTTACCCCTTCAGATAACACAAGAACCAAGGGTCACCCAATGAAATTATTAGGCAGCAGGTTTAAAACAAAGAAGTACTTCCCACAGTGCACAGTGAACCTGTTGAAATCGTTGCCATGGGATGCTGTGGAGGCCAAAATTATAACTGGGTGCAAAAGAAAATTAGGTAAGTTCTTGGAGAATCGGTCCACTGATGGCTGTTAGCCAAGATGACCAGGGAAGCAACCTCGTGCTTTGTGTCCCCCCAAGCCTCTGACTGCTAGAAGCTGATACTGAATGAGAGGGTTGGATCACTCGATAATTGCCCTGTTCTGTTCATTCTCTCTGAAGTATCTGGCACTGGCCAGCGTCACAAGACAGGGTGCTTGACTAGATCGATCATTGCTCTGATTCAGTGAGGCCGTTCTTATGTTCTCAGATTTTGACAATGGCTTTCCACTTATTGGGAACTTTTCTTTTTATTTTTGTGTGGTGTGGAGAGGAAGGAAGGTCCCAGCTGTGGGAGGTTTGCAGGGCTGCAGCCAGCAAAGAAACTGCAAGGATGTGCTTCCTTGGCTTCAGTCCTGCAAAATGTATTTGAGGCCACACAGGAGATAAGGGACTGGGACCTACATCATCAACGAATGGAATTCCCCTTCCAGAGTCCCTGTGCAGCAGGCTGGAAGGGGAAGTTGTGGGCTGGGCAGTAGCAGGGAGGAGGCTACAGTCTGGATCCCAGGGCTTTCCATGGGGAGCAGGGGCTTTTCCATAGTCTTTTCCATACCCTTAGTCATTTCAGTTGTCCTTTTCTGTACCTTTTCCAATCCCAATATAACTTTTTTCAGATGGAGCGACCAGATCTGTACACAGTATTCAAGATGTGAGCTGAAGGAGAAAGTAAAAGATTAAGATAGAAAGACAAGTAGAAGTACTTAGGTACTGGCCCAAGGCCTAATAAAATAATCCAAAACAGTGGGCCTGAACTGGATGTATTTCAGGCCTGAACTGAAGGTACTGACGAGACAGGTTGTGAAAGTCAGACTTCACTGAAATTGGCAAGAAACAAGCTGAAATTGCAATAATAAGTACAAAAATCAGATCCAGAGGGGTAGCCGTGTTAGTATACATATGACTTGCATCTGACAAAGTGGGTTGGAGCCCACGAAAGCTTATGCCTGAAGAAATTTGTTGGTCTTTAAGGTGCCACAGGACTCTCGTTTTTTACAAGAATCAGAATGTCCCTTGAGGAAAGTGGTGTTGGGTCGGTCTAACACCAAGAAGATAAGGAGAGATTTTGTGAATGGTTTGGCCAGGGCAAAGGTAAGGTTCGGTCAAACCATGACACCTTGATGGATGGGGATGCCCAGTAATGGGTGGACCAATCAGTGTGTGAATTAGTTAGAATATGGACCAATCAATGTAAGGTCAGATGAGGGTATAAAAGTAGGAGCCCTGGAGTTCAGACCCCGTGCAGCCGAAAGGGGTGATGGGGAGTCCTACCATCAATTGAGCTGTTCTGTTGCATTGAGAGTATGTATGCTGCCAGCAGATCTGTTGATATAGATCACTTGCCATTGTGCTACGTTGCAATAAAGCCTAGCCTGGCACCTTCGTTTCTACAAAGATCCATGGTTGTGTTGGTTTCTTCGATCGTGAGTGCTGACTCAGTTTACCTCTTGCACACAGGGTGTACCTGGGCTCCAAATCACTGAGCTAACCGAGTTCTCACTAGAGATCTGAGCCAAAGGTAACCCAGAGTGTTCACCAAAGGAGCACCTCGGCTTAGGATCACCAGGCTAACTCAGTCCCTGCTTTGGATCCAAGCCAGGCTCTAGATCACTGGGCTAACCGAGTCCCCACTTATAGATCTGAGCTGGGGTAATCCTGAGGGAGCACGCCTTCAGAAATTCATGCATGCATTCATGCACGCAGCCAAGCTATCAGTGCCGGACATAGAACAACACTAATAAGAACTGATAAGAACACCTCTTGCTCGACGGGCCTGAACCGCACAGCCCATAACGCGCCGTGACCACACTGGTGACCCCGACATGACCCCATTCAAATCTTCCCTGTGCACTTAACTGTCTGACAGAGTAGGGTCTGCATATTTCCTGCCTTTGAAGTTGTGCCCAGGCCACATGAATCAGTGCCGTCGGAGTGGTGGGAGCTCACATATATAGGGTTAAAAGACCTCCATCCTTAAGTTGGAAGGTATGGTGTGAGGTGGTTCAGGACCCACACAATGCGGGGATTGCTTGATTAATAAACGAGGCCATTTGTAGTGTTTTGTGTTTCTGAAAAAAAAAATCTATGTAGTATTTTAACTGCTGTATTCTTTTAATTGCATGCATCCACCGGAGCATATTATCTATTTCTACCAAGTACAGAGAAGCTTCCAGCTTATCTACAATTGGCCAGAGTTCATGCCATTCCTCCTTAAGAAACTTTTTGTTTGGTGGTGATTCAATGTTTACCATTACACTCTGTCCTATTTTTCACTGTGTAGGATCACTGTCAGCATCAAAGGCTTGATCCATTTTTTGCTGTTCTGCTGTGCCGCGGCTGCCCCTTGAATGGTTCCCAACCAGTAATTGAGACTATCCATCCAGGTAGTTGTTGCCACTTCCTGTATGGTTTCCCACTCTGGCAGGTACGGTAGGTTTTTCCAGCCTGGAATTGGTCTTCCAAATAGTATTCCATATGGGCTGAATTTAGGGTGGCTTCAGATTCTCATGAGCACCCATGGAAGCACAACATCCCAATTTGTTCCCAGGTCATTACATACTTTAGACAGTTCAATCTTAAAAGATTTATTTATTCTTTTCACCTGCCCTTCTGCTTGGGGATGGTAGGGAATATGGAAAGGTAATGGGACTTATGCCCAGGTTCTCACCTCTCGGTATATCTTTCCAATAAAAGCTGGCCTATTATCAGAATCTATGCTACGTGGCAGACCCCATTTGGGAAAAATTTCAGTAACGAGTTTTTGCAGCAATGTGGCTGTTTTTCTGTTTTCTAGGGAATGCTTCCCCCCATTTACTAAAGCTATTCACAATTACAAAGAGAAATCGGTTTCCCTGAGATGTAGTGGACAATGGTCCCACAAAATCAACCTGCAGTCTCTGAAACGGTCCCTTTAAACTCTGATGCATGAGTTCACCCCTCTTTCTTTGAGCTGGGTCCTGCTTGGCACCGGTTAAGCATCTGTGTATAATGATATCTAAATCTTCTCTCATTCTTGGCCACCAGCCCACTTTCTTTACCCTTTCCACTGCCACCTCTAGCTTGGGGTGCCCCCCCACTAAGGAGCCGTGGATCCAATGCAAAACCATGTGCTGTAATTGCTGCAGCATTACAAACACCCATTCTGTATCTGGCTTTGCTAAGAAAAAGCTTACAAAAACTGTTCTGCTGCCCGATCCTTTTCTTGTACTTCTCAGTCCTTCTTTGCCCGTGCCCAGGTGGTTACAGCCACGGGCATGGTTTCCCAAATTTTCCCAATTAAATCAGCTTTTTTAGCAAGTTTATCAGCCTGATCATTTCCCATTGCAAGGGTTCCCTTTTCTTTTGGTGGGATTTTATTTTAACCATTCTGATTTTTGTGTGATCTTTTGCCAAGTTTTTCAATTTTTGCCACAGGTCTCTGTGCTTTATTTCAAACCCGTCTGTACTTTTTAAAATTTTGAGAAGCCCACCACGGCAAGTACAGGATGGTACCTTTGCAAACATAATCTGAATTTGTTTCAGTAATGATCTTTGCTTGTTTTCCTTTTCTTTCCTCCAAAACATGAATTACTGCAGTGACCTTTGCAACTTGGGTTCCTCCTTTTTCAGAAAAACAGAATCCTGTGGCACTTTTAAAGACTAACAGATTTATTTGTTTATTGCATGAGCTTCGGTGGGAGAAAATCCCACTTCGTCAGACGCTTTAAAGATGGGAAATTTATAGAATGGGAGGAAATTAAATGCAGGGAAGTGTATGACCTAGGATCAAGTCAGGCTGTAACAGCAAATCAAAATAGATGTTAGGATTCAAACACTGGGGAACAGCACGTAGAGGAAGGTGAGGTCAAATCACCTGTTGTAATGAGAGAAAAATCCATAGTCCCTGTTTAACCCCAAAGCAACTGAGTTGAATTTGCATATAAATTCGAGTTCTGCAGTTTCTCTTTGAAGCTGTGATTTGTTATTCATCTGTTTCAGCACAGCTATTAGCAAGTCATCAATTGAGTGGGCAGAGAGATTGAAGTGTTCCCCTATTGGTTTTTGAGTGCTGCAATTTCTGATGTCAGATTTGTGTCCATTGATTCTTTGGCGCAGAGACTGTCCTGTTTGTCCAATATATAAGGCAGAGGGGCATTTCCCGCACATGATGGCATAAATCACATTGGTGGACGAGCAGGTGAACGAGCCCTTGATGGAGTAGGTGGCTTGATTAGGCCCTGTGATGGTGTCATCAGTGTAGATATGAGGACAAAGTTGGCAGCGTGGTCTGTTGCAGGAATATGTTCCTGCTTTAGTGTTTCTGTTGTTTGATCTGTGATTGCGGGTGAGTATCCGTTTAAGGTTGGGGGGCTGTCTTAAGCGAGAAGAGGTCTGTCTCCCAAGGCTTGAGAGAGTGAGGGATCGTCTTGAAGAATAGGCTGTTGATCTTTGATGATATGGTGAAGAGGTTTGACTTGGGGGTTGTAGGTAACACGGCTACCCCTTTGGTCCTTTTTTCAGTTTATACTGAAAGGATTGCTCTGTCTGCATGTCTTTATCTATGCATACACTTGCAAACCCAGTAACTCGCTTTCCTTGCTTATAATTTGAACTACCATCTACAAACCATATGGATTTTTCCACTGCTTGCTCGACATGAGTAGCTTTGAATCCAGCATGGGCCTTGTCCTGCGGCTTGCACCTGTGCGCTGGACCGCTAAGAGTTAACCCCCACGCTGCTACTTCAGACTTTTTCAGTGTAACTAGCTGTACGTTTTCTGTCATTAGTGCAAAAACCCAAAGAGTGGCTTTATCCACACTCACATGTCATTTTGACATATTTTCCTGATTTAATAATTTTCCCAATGCATGATGGCTTTTAACAGTTCTTTTCCAGCTCCAGTTATTGCCCGGGCTTTTTGCAGTGTCCAGTATGCAGCAAGAGCTGTTTGTTCACAAATTTCCAGTTTACTTTTCAGAGCTGTTAGCGCTTTTCTGTAATATGCTATGGGTCTCTCTCCCACTCCAGTGTCTTGAGTAATCATACTGACAATGCAAACATTTTTGAGGCTGGGATACAATGAGAAAGGAAACTCATTATTCGGAGCAGCTAAGGTAGGGGCTTTCATTAACCCTTTCTTTAAACTTTTCCCCCTCTAAAGTAACTTCCATATCTACTTTTCCTGTATTTAAGGAATCTTTAGCCCAAACATTTGTTAACTCCTTCCACCAGCTTTCCCAGCCTGCTGGTGCTAGTGGAGGGTCTTTAGGTTTGATTGATTTTACAGTTTCAGTAGCTAACCCCATGGGAACAAAACTGTTAGTTTTTTTCCCTTTATCTACAGTGCGGGTTTGCCAGATACACATATTTGGGAAATCTATAATGATCCCTAATTTGCTGATTGTATTTGCTCCAATTAAATTTTTATTTCCTTTAATGGCACATTTTTCCTCCATTGCATGTTTACCCAGTTGAAGGGGTAATACTTTAACCTCATAATTTTGAGTTTTTCCTGAGATTCCTTGTATGCATATTGATTTTACTGCTGGAAATTCATTATACATTTCTTTTACTACAGTAATTCCTGCCCCTTTGTCTAGCAAAAAATCTACAAGCCCATCCCTGACTCAGATGCTTAAATGGGAGCATCCCCAGACATCTACGGTCATGGGTTGCTGGAAAATACACTCCGAGTCTTGGGGCGGGCATTCTTAAACCCTACATTCTGTGTCTATGAGTCTATTTAATCCCAAGATGAATGCCACAGATGTTTCTAATTTCTTTTCCTTATCAGTTTTTCTGCTTTCATTAGTGAGTTTACACACTGGTAGCTGTGCCTGCAGTTGTCAATCTCATTCTTTAACTCCTTATTTTCCTGCATTATCTGTCTTACTGGTTTCCATTTACCTTCTCTTTTTATTCCTTTATTTTTATCCATTTCATGACCTCTCCAGCCTTGTCCTCGACCGCGGGGAGAGTATCCTGGCCCCTCTGTTTTCCACTGTCCTAATTTTGTGCGCAGCTTATGCACAGGAGTTCCTTTATACTGTCTAACAGCTGTTTTCACTTTTCCTAACCATTCATACATAGGCATTCCTGATGCCTCATTGTCACATCATAAGAACATAAGAACATAAGAAAGGCCGTACTGGGTCAGACCAGAGGTCCATCTAGCCCAGTATCTGTCTACCGACAGTGGCCAGTGCCCAGGTGCCCCAGAGGGAGTGAACCTAACAGGCAATGATCAAGTGATCACTCTCCTGCCATCCGTCTCCATCCTCTGATAAACAGAGGTTAGGGACACCATTCTTAACCCCTTTCTGGCTAATAGCCATTTATGGACTTAGCCCCCATGAACTTATCCAGTTCCCTTTTAAATATTGTTATAGTCCCAGCCTTCACAACCTCCTCAGGTAAGGAGTTCCACAAGTTGACGCTTTCATCCACTCAGTCACTCCTGACGGCAATGCCTGCAAGATAATGTCCTGCAACAATCTCTTTGGTAAATCATTTTCCGTCCACTCAAAGTATATCGGATTCCTTCTGCCAACTGAGCAGGGCCTTCTCTGGCAGCCTGGTAATTGCCCGAGCTACTAACATTTCTGTTGGCAACTTAAAATGTTTTTAGCCTTCCACGTTTAATTATTTGTTGTATATCATCATCAGATCCCACAATGTGTGCACTTAAGGAACCCAAAAGGGTTTTAAACAACACAGGCTCCTCCTTTAATGTTATTCCCACGGCTTGTACTATATGAAAGCATTTACTTAGCCATCCCATAAAATCATTAAAACTTCCTTTTGCAGGCGGGCCAACAGTTCCCACCAAGACAGTTAGTTCATTAACTTTCATTGCCCCGGAACGCGGTGGTAATCCGCTTGGTCTAGTTCTGTTTTCTGCTACATACTGTTCCCTGGAGGACTGTATTTCACTAGGTCCCATTGCTGCACAGCATGTAAGCATTTTTAGAGTCCTGTTTAAATACTCTGTCTCTCTGTTTGCTTCATTACTCTTTGAAAAGAGGTTGGTTCTGGCGTTCTTATATCTTTTTCATTATCTCTTTCTTCGTCTTCCCCCATAATCCTGTCAGGGCTAGGCAAGTCACCTATCTCCCAGTCCTGACAGAAGTGGATCTAGGTGTAGGTGTCACCAAAAACCTGGCTCTCAGAATAAGGCCCATAGGTACGGCTCCCCGGATGGCAACTGGTCAGGGTCATTCCATATGTCCCCGTCCCAGTCCTCCCAACTTCCGTCCTTTAATTTTGCAAGGTCTACCTTTTTCCACTTCTGTCCCCATGTACCAGGTGCTATATAAGTACCTGGATCTAGCTCTTGTCCTGCCAGATTAAATACTGGGGGCGGCACTTCTCTTTTTTGTAAATTTTCAACAGCTGTCTCTAGAGTTCTATTTTCCTGTTTTAACTGCTCGAGCGTATCATGTGTTTGAACTGCTTGTTGCCCTGCCAACAAAGTTTGGTTCTTCCAGTGTTCGGCTGTTTGTGTTACCTCTTCCCACTCATTCATAATTTCTGTAGCTACTTTGGACACCTTATGACTGTGGTACTTTAACTATCTAATTGCCTTGGCCATAAGTTGGAGGATTTTACATTTTTTACTCTTATTACTGTCTTTTAGGGCAACAGTTTCTGCCACGGCTTTACAGATACCTGTCCAAGTGTCCCCAGTATCCTTTTTAAACTCATATGGACCATCTTTACTTGTTACCCAATGAGTCCATAATTCATCAAATTCTACAGGTATCTGAAGGGAGAGGGGAAAAAGGGTTTCCTAGCTCTGGGCTTTCTGTCATGTTAGATCGTGATTCCTACAGAGGACAGCTCGTTTACTCATGAAATCAGAGGTCAAGGTCACCAGTGTGGTCACGGCGTGTTATGGGCTGTGCAGCTCAGGCCCGTCGAGCAAGAGGTGTTCTTATCAGTGTTATTCTGTGTTTGGCGCTGATATCAGCGTGGCTGTGTGCATGAATTTCTGAAGGCATGCTCCCTCAGGATTACCCCTGGCTCAGATCTATAAGTGGGGACTCGGTTAGCCCAGTGATCTAGAGCCTGGCTTGGATCCAAAGCAGGGACTGAGTTAGCCTGGTGATCCTAAGCCGAGGTGCTCCTTTGGTGAACACTCTGGGTTACCTTTGGCTCAGATCTCTAGTGAGAACTCGGTTAGCTCAGTGATTTGGAGCCCAGGTACACCCTGTGTGCAAGAGGTAAACTGAGTCAGCACTCACGATCGAAGAAACCAACACAACCACGGATCTTTGTAGAAACGAAGGTGCCAGGCTAGGCTTTATTGCAACGTAGCACAATGGCAAGTGATCTATATCAACAGACCTGCCGGCAGCAAACGTACTCTCAATGCAACGGAACAGCTCAACTGACGGTAGGACTCCCCGTCACCCCCTTTGGCTGCACCGAGTCTGGGCTCCAGGGCTCCTACTTTTATACCCTCATCTGACCTTACATTGGTTGGTCCATACAGTGACTGATTCACACACTGATTGGTCCACGCATTACTGGGCATCTCCAGCCATCACGGTGTCATGGTTTGACCGAACCTTACCTTTGCCCTGGCCAAACCATTCAAAACATCTCTCCTTATCTTCTTGGTGTTAGACCGACCCAACACCACTTTCCTCAAGGGACATTCTGATTCTTGTACTTATTATTGCAGTTTCAGCTTCTTTCTTGCCAATTTCAGTGAAGTTGGACTTTCACAACCTGTCTCTTGTCAGGACCTTCAGTTCGGGCCCACTGTTTCGGGTTACTTTGTTAGGTCCTGGGCCAGTACCTAGGTACTTCTACTTCTCTTTCTATCTTCTCCTGCACTTGGTTGGTCTGTAGGTATTTAGAGGACAGCCATACTTGCTGACCAACCTGCAGAGGTGGGGCCTCTTCTCGTTATTTGTAAGTGTGATATTCGTAAGCTATTTTGGCAAATGCTCCTTGACCAGTGCTGGGATCAGGAGTCCTGCCAAGGGTCACCAGGCGGGAAGGCTGATGAAAGGTATGTGGGGAGGGGGTTATGAGACGTTTGAAGGTCACAGCAAAAAGAGATCAAGAGCAGTTTGGTTTGTATAGATGGCATGTCTTTTTAGTCAGCGTCTTTTATTGCACCTGGAAGCAAATCAAGCCCGTGTGCTACAAGGGCAGGTGACATGTCCCGCAGGGTTCACTTACTCCCATTGCTGTTCCCAAAAGTAGGTCAAGGACTTTGTGCTCAGTCGCCATTGGAGCTTCTGCTGACATCAGTGCCCTAGCCTGGCAGCATCCTCAGGAGAAGGACCGTGTACCCATGGCTCCAGCAACAGTGCTCAGTGACCTGGGAACAGTAGCACCTCCCCAAAACTTTATCCTGTGGACACTGCAGCTTGGTAATAGGAGCAAATGTTGGCTGGAGTTCTTCTCCAGGCTTCTCTCGCCAGTGCTCAGCACGGAGCACAGTTTTCCTCTCCTATCCAGCCATGTCTGTTTCTTGGGAGGAATCAGGGAGTGGAATGTCACCTGCCCGTTGGCCTTGCCTGCTCTTTGAAGCTGACTGAGAGAACCTGCTTGAGGAAGCATGGGCCAACCACAGCCACTTCCTCTGGTTCTTTGGGTGAAAACTGAACAATCTGTTTACTTGCCCTTTGGCATCACTACAGTTATTCTGCTGGTAATTTTTTCCACTGCCAGATGTGCTGGGCACCTCACAAGCTAACTCTGTGCTACAACTCAGGTAGATACACATGCATTAATTCTGCCCTCAGGCCGGTGCACTAAAAACGAGCAGTGTGGTCACAATGGCACAAGTGGCTCCATGAGTGGCAAGTGAGTGTCTGTCTACCTTCGTTGTGAATTACAGCTCATAGGTGCAGTGTAGATGTAGCCAGAGGGACTGGTGCAAGGTACCTTCTGGCGCAGAAGGGAGAAAAATGACATACAACAAATGAGAGTGTAAATGGAGAGGCAAGGAAGGAGATGATGTAGGTTACTGGGAAGGCAAGGTCTGGCTCTTCCTTTCTCCTGGACTTTAATACCAGTGACTTCTACAGAAAAGTTTAATTGAGCAAGGGAGGTGGCTTGAGGAGAGTGTTGCATGGGTGGGGAGTGTCCAACTGAGAGAGGTTTGCAGTCTGCTTCAGTGGCTCTCAGCACTCCCATTCTACATGTTATTCCAGCCCCCCCTGCATAGAGGTGGGCCAGGAGATGCCTGTGAAGGAAGGAGACGAAGGCATAGACAGTCTGGTATTGTAGGTGGAGGGACGGAGAGAAGAACAGGTTCAAAGCAGCTTGCCTTTGAGGCCAGTTCAGTGGGGATCCTGTGATGGAGTGGGAGTTGGGGTCCTACTACCTGGAAAAGTAGGAGGAATGCAGTGCAAATCACTAGTGGCTGTGCACAACTGAAGCACTGGGATGTGAACCCTTGTGCAACATCCCGCACTGTGCCAACTCAGGCTGTTTGTGTGGAAGGCACCAGACCTGTCCATGGTGCTGCAGGAAGAGGAAGGAGCTGAATTCCATGGAGCCAAGAGCCAAGGAGCAGTAAGGTATTAGAGTCCAAACTAGATGTAACACTTAAAGTGAAGTAAGAGCCAAAATTCTTCTGCTGCTTTGATCAACAGCTGGAATCCCATGAGCTCTAGTTCCCTCCCCTCAGATGCTGTGGTGTTTGCAGTTTGACATTCCTGCATGGTGCAGTGTGCCGTGCTCACTCCCACCACCCCTTGTGTTGCAGGTGGCCTGGCAAGGATCTGGAGGGAATGAGAAGTTTTTCTTTGACAATGAGAATGTAAGTTGGGTTGGGCTGAAACTGCATCCCCTCCTGGCTGAATAGCACCACGCACAGACTGCAAGCCTGAGGTCTGCCTCCTGGAGTGACCCATTTACTTGTCATGTTTCATGTCCCCTCACAACTCCTGCAGCCTGTGGTCTGCTCCTTATTCTGCCCATGTTTTAGGGAACAGAACAAACCCTGGATGGGGAGCTGCGTGGGCAGCGTTTCCACAGTGGAGGGGTGGAGAAGGAGACTGTGTGAGAGGGAGCAAAGGGGCGGCAGAGGAGGAAGAGACTGGAGGGAAATTAGACATACAGAGAACAAACCTGAATCTTTTGAGGGGGTGGGGAGGCCTGCTCCATCTGGCAGGTCTGAGAGGCTTGTACGGGTTGGCTCACCAGACTGGCACCCACAGGACAAGTGGCACTGATTAGTGACAGTCACCGCAGTGAGAGTACGGGTGGAGGGAGCTTCAGAGACTGAGCTCTCCTCCTGGCCCTGGAGAGGGTGAATCTAGGTCAGAGTAGGGGGCATCCTTTCCAGCGTACCCAGCTTGTACCTGTGCCCCTCCACTGAGCTCTTCCCCTCACACTGCCTCCTGTCTCTCTACAGGTCTGCATGATCTTCAATGCTGGAGAGCTGACTTTAGTGGAATATGGAAGCAATGAAATTCTGGGGTCTGTCCGCACAGAGTTTATGAACCCTCATCTGATCAGGTGCATCTCTCTTTGACTGTCCTACAGCCAGCATGCCCCAAATGATCTACATTACATGGGTCCTAGCCCTGAGTTGCAGTGAGAGCCATGCTGTTGCTGAATGGTCTTTGAGGCTTAGTCTGCATTTAAAAGTTAGACTGCTGTAGCTCCATTGATCAAATGTGAGGCAGGGTGGACTAGATGACTGCAAATACAGGGTCCTAAGTCCGTGAGATAGGTGGGGGTTATAAGGGTTAGCTGGCTGGTTTGGTACCACATACAGGCAATCATTGGGGTTCCTCCGGTGGCTATGGGTTGCATGTGGTATATCCTCTAGCAGGGTTCCTCTTGCTCCCCTCTGCTCTGAATTGGTGCTCTCCCTGTCTGAGGAGGGTGGCTCACACTCTTTGAATGAACAGAGGCAGCTAACAGGAGAACTCAGAGTATCACTGCAGCCTCTGTGTTTGGAGGAAGCAGAACTTTGTGGCTAGTGCCCTGGTCTTCAAGGGGTGTATTTGCTATGTAGGGGCTGCATAGCTGGGCATCAGCTCCTGTGTAAGCAAACAAACAAGGAGTTGGAATTACTCATTTAGGAGCATAAATTGGATGGAACTGGCATTACTGAAAGTTGATAGGATGATTCCCATGACTAGAATGTTAAAATCAAATCAACAGTTTTGACCTATTTAAGAAGAATCATGTGGATAAAAGGGGACAGACATGGAACTCTATGTCAAAAACGGCATTACGTGTTTCTGCATCACTGATAACTCAGAATGATCTTGAATGCTTATGAAAGAGGTTTAGGAACAAATTGAGGAATTAAATAATAGTAAGTCACCAGTAGCAGGTAGTGTTCATCCAAGTGTTCAGATGTGAAATTGCTGAACTACTAACTAGGGTGTGTAACATAGCACTTAAATCAGCCTGTGTGCCAGATAATTGGTGGATAGCTAATTTGATGCCGGGTTTTTTTTGTTTGATTTTTGTTTTTTTGTTTAAGGATGTAGTGTTGATCCTGACAATTACAGGCTTGTAAATTTGACTTCTTCGAGCAGCTGCTCACATACATTCTATTGTAGATGTGTCTGTGCCGCAGTGCATGTTCCCTGGAAAGCTTTTGCCTCTTAGCCTATCCCTGAAAGGTCAGTGGCCACTGCCCCCTGGAGTCCCACGCTTGGACTGTAGTATAATAGGTGGCCCTGCCCACACCCCTGCAGTTCCTTCTTTCCGCCCGAGTGATGGTCCTGGAACTGAGCCTCTCTCACGCCCGGCAAGAGCCTACTCCTGTGTTCATCTCTTTGTTAGTTTTAGTGTTAGTTATTTACAAGTTAGTTAGTTAGTTAGCTTAAGTGTCGATCACTTCGTGATTCCATTCTCCCTCGGCGGACCGCGTGCCTGAACCGACCATGGCCATGCCGGGATTTATGCCATGCGCTTCCTGTGGGAAAGCCTTCCAGGTCAGCGACCTTCATGAGAAGTGCTCAAGTGCCTGGGCAAAGGGCACTGGACAGATAAGTGCCATATTTGCCAGTCGTTCAAGTCCAGAACCCAGAAGGAAACGGAGAGCAGGCTGTGGGCAATCTTCACTGCAGAAAGAACAGCAAATGTGGACGGCGACCAGCGTGGCTTAGCAGGGAACTCTGCGGGGAGCTGAAACATAAAAGGGAAGCTTACAAGAAGTGGAAGCTTGGACAGATGACAAGGGAGGCGTATAAAGATATTGCTTGGGCCTGCAGGGATAAAATCAGAAAGGCCAAAGGGCAATTGGAGTTGCAGCTAGCAAGAGATGTGAAGGATAACAGAAAGGGGTTCTATAAGTATATCAGCAACAAGAAAAGGATCAGAGGTGGTGTAGGTTCCTTACTGAATGGGGCAGGCATCCTCGTGGAGGATGATGCGGAAAAGGCTGAAGTACTCAATGCTTTTTTTACTTCAGTCTTCACAGGGCGGGCCAGCTCCCAGGCTACTACACCGGGTAACATGGACTGCTACAGGCTGGAGAGAAGAGTGGCCCTCGGTGATGGAAAGTCAGGTTAGGGAACACTTAATGAAATTGGATGTGCACAAGTCCATGGGGCCAGATGAACTGCATCCGAGGGTGCTGAGGGAGTTGGGGGAAGTGATTGCAGAGCCACTGGCCATTATCTTTGAGAACTCGTGGCGAACGGGGGTGGTCCTGGAGGATTGGAAAAAGGCAAATATAGTACCTATCTTTAAGAAAGGGAAAAAGGAGGATCCAGGGAACTACAGACCGGTCAGCCTCACCTCAGTCCCTGGGAAAATCATGGAGCAGGTCCTCAAGGAATCCATCCTGAAACACTTGGAGGAAAATAGAGTGATCAGGAACAGTCAACATGGATTCACCAAGGGCAAATCGTGCCTGACCAACCTGATTTCCTTCTATGATGAGATGACTGGATTTGTGGATGCGGGAAGAGCCGTTGACGTGGTATACCTTGACTTTAGCAAGGCTTTTGATACGGTTTCCCACAGCATTCTCGTCGGCAAGTTAAGGAAGTATGGGTTGGACGAGTGGACCGTAAGGTGGATCGAAAACTGGTTAGATCGACGGGCTCAGCGGGTAGGAATCAATGGCTCGATGTCTGGTTGGCAACCGGTAACGAGTGGAGTGCCCCAGGGGTCGGTCCTGGGGCCGGTTCTATTCAACATCTTCATTAATGATCTTGATGATGGAATAGACTGCGTGCTTAGTAAGTTTGCAGATGACACCAAGTTGTGGGGAATGGTAGATACTCTGGAGGGCAGGGACAGGATCCAGGGAGACTTGGACAAATTGGAACACTGGGCCGAAAGAAACCTCATGAGGTTCAACAAAGACAAGTGCATAGTCCTCCACTTAGGACTGAAAAATCCCATGCACTGCTACAGGCTGGGGACCGATCGGCTAAGTAGCAGCGCTGTAGAAAAGGACCTGGGGGTTATGGTGGACGAGAAGATGAATACGAGCCAACAGTGTGCCCTTGTTGCCAAAAAGGCCAATGGCTTATTAGGCTGCATCAGTAGGAGTAGTGCCAGCAGATCGAGGGATGTGATAATTCCCCTCTATTCGACACTGGTCAGGCCGCATCTGGAATACTGTGTCCAGTTTTGGGCTCCCCACTACAGAAAGGATGTGGACAAATTAGAAAGAGTCCAGCGGAGGGCAACAAAAATGATTAGGGGGCTGGGGCACATGACTTATGAGGAGAGACTGAAGGAACTAGGCTTATTTAGTCTGCAGAAGAGAAGACTGAGGGGAGATTTGATAGCAACCTTCAACTACTTGAAGGGGTGCTCCAAAGAGGAGGGAGTTAGGCTGTTCTGGAGGGTAACAGAGGACAGAACAAGGAGCAATGGTTTCAAATTACAGCGGGGTTGGTCAAGGTTGGATATTAGGAAAAACTTTCTCACTAGGAGGGTGGTGAAGCATTGGAATGGGCTATCTAGGGAGGTGGTAGAATCTCCATCTTTGGAGATTTTTAAGGCTTGGTTAGACAAAACCCTGGCTGGGGTGATTTAGGGGGAGTGGTCCTGCTTTTTAGCAGGGGGTTGGACTAGATGACCTCGTGAGGTCCCTTCCAACCCTATTATTCTATGATTCTATGATTCACTGAGGCAGCCTTAGACGTGCATCAGAGCCAGACTGCCCACCCTCAGCACTGGGGACATCGGTGCAGCGCACCCCCTCGGCGCCAGCACTACCGCAACGCCGCTCCCTGTCAGCACCAAAGAAAAAGCCCCACTCGGGCCGGGACCACGCCCTGGCACCGACAGTGGGCCAGGAACATCCCTGCCTGACGCGGGACTCTTGTTCCCTGGACAGTGCCATTCTGGAGCCACCTCCAACCCACAAATGAACATGATTTGTTGGGAAAGAATCAGCACAGCTTTTGTAAAGGGAAATCATACCTCACCAATGTATTAGAATTCTTTAAGGAGGTCAACAAATATGTGGACAAGGGTGGATATAGTGTAACTAGACTTTCAGAAAACCTTTGATTAGCTCTCTTATGAAAGGCACTTAAGCAAAGTAAGGAGGATAAGAGGAAAGGTCCTTTCATTGTTCAGTAACTGGTTAAAAGATAGAAAACAAAGAGTAAGAATAAGTAGAGAGAGGTAAATAACAGGGTCCCCCCCAGGGTCTGTACTGGCACCAGTGCTGTTCAACATATTCAGAAGTGATCTGGAAAAAGGATAAACAATGAGATGGCATTAGCTATTACCACTAAAAAAAGAGACCTTGGAGTCATTGTGGGTAATGAAAAGCATCTGCTTAGTGTGCAGCAGCAGTCAAAAAAGCTAAGAAAATGACAGCAACCATTATGAAAGAGATAGGTAATAAGACAGATAGTATCACAGCGCCACTCTATAAATCCAAGGTATATGAATACTACATGCGCTTCTGGTTGCCCCATCTCAAAAAAGATGTTAGAATTGGAAAAACATTCAAAGAAGGGCATCAAATAATTATTTGGAGTATGGAACAGCTTCCGTAGGCAGAGAGACTAAAAAATCTGGGACTGTTCAGCCTGGAAAAGAGATAACTAAGGGTATATGGTAGAGGTCTGTAAAATCATGGCTGGTGTGGAGAAAGTGAATAGAGAAGTGTCAGTTACCCCTTCACATAACGCAAGAGCTAGGGGTCACCCAAAGAAATTAATAAGCAGCAGGTTTAAACCCAACATAAGGAAGTATTTCTCCAAGCAACACAGAGTCAGCTTGTGGAACTTGTTGCAGGTGGGACGCCCGAGGACGGGCTGGGGCTAGCAACAGTTTGGGGTTCGTTGCCCGGAGTGCACAGCACCAATAACCACACCAGGGCGGAGAAGCACTCTAAGGTTTATTTGAGATCTCAAGCAGGCACACGGAGACAGACACGTCTCAAATTTTCGCACCCCACCCCCGTTGCAGTGACCTTTATATAGACAGGTTGTTTACTTCAATACTTTTCTCCTTGTAAACGGTGGAAGTACTCTCCCCCTTCTCTTAGAGAGCAAACTTTGACTGATTTCCACTGGTACTTTCAAGGCTTGTTATCTACTTTGCTTCCTGAAACCGGGGAACATCCTTATATGGTGTCCTAGCTGCCTCTGAGTCTGGAGCAAAGGTGCTTCATCGGCACTATGGCCTTCCACCCCCTCGAGTTACCCAGTGCGCAACCCCAGATGCAGCCAGGGCATCAACAAACTGATACCAGAGGATGTTGTTAAGCCAAAAGTACACCTGGTTTCACAAAGTAATTAGATGAGTTCATGGGGATAGGTCCATCAACAGCTATTAGTCAAGATTGCCAGGGACACAGCCCCATGTCTGGGTGTCTCTCAACCTCTGCCTGCCAAGGCAAGAGCTGTAGACTAAGTTGGATGAGGAAGCATCTCGGACAGGCAATTAGGAGGAAGCACATAAGAACATAAGAAAGGCCGTACTGGGTCAGACCAGAGGTCC
>ML688333.1:497580-521703 GCA_007922175.1 Pelusios castaneus | reverse complement strand
TTCTTTGCTTCCTTCTTTCCTTCCTCTTCTTTCCTTCTTTCTTTCTTCTCTTCTCTTCTTTCCTTCCCCTTTCTTCTTTTTCTTCCTTCTTTCTCTTCCTTTCTCTTCCTTCCTTCTTTCTCTCCCTTCTCTCTTTTTCTTTCTCCCTTTTTCTTTCCTTCTTTCTCTCCTTTGCTTTCCTTTTTCTTTCCTTCTTTCTCTTCTTTGCCTTCCTTCTTTTTTCTTTCTTCCTCTTTCTCTTCCTTTCTCTTTTTTCCTTCTTTGTCTTCTTTTTTCTTTCCTTCTTTTTTCTTTCTTTCTCTTCTTTCCACTTCTTTCCTTCTTCCTTTTTTCTCTTCCTTCCTTTTTCTCTCTCTCTTTTCCTTTCTTCTCTCTTTTTCTCTCTCTCTTCCTTCCTTCCTCCCTTCTTTTTTTCCTTCCTTTTTAAAAAAACCCAACCTTTAAAAATTAATTTTAATTAAAAACCTTTTTTAAAGGTTTTTTTAAAACCTTTCTAAAATTAAATTTCAATTAAAAGTAATTCAAATTCAATTAATTAAAACATAAAATGCACACATTTACTTGTATTTAGTTTTAAACATATTGTATGGCTCTCACGGAATTACATTTTAAAATATGTGGCATTCATGGCTCTCTCAGACAAAAAGGTTCCCTACCCCTGACATAGGGAATTAAAAATAAAGTTACAAAAGATGGGGATTAATATGAATATAGTAAGGTGGATAAGGAACTGGTAAAAAGAGAGGCTACAGTGAGTCATATTGAAGGGTGAACTGTCAGGCTAGAGGGAAGTTACTAGTGGAGTTCCTAAGGGATCTGTCTTATTTAACCTTTTTGTTACTGACCTTGGCGCAAAAAGTGGGAATGTGCTAATTAAGTTTGCGGATGACACATTGGGAGGTGTTGCCAATACAAAGAAGGATCGGGATATCATACAGAAAGATCTAGATGACCTTGTAAAGTGGAGTATTAAGAATAGGATGAAATTTAATAATGGGAAGTGCAAGGTCATGCATTTAGGGCCAAATAACAACAATTTTTCCTATAACTTGGCGACACATCAGTTGGAAGGGATAGAGGAGGAGAAGGACCCAGGAGTACTGGTTGATCACAGGATGACTATGAGCCGCCAATGTGATGTAGCCGTGAAAAAAGCTAATGCGATCCAGGGATGTATCAGAAGAGGTATATCGAGTAGAGACAGGGAGGTGTTAGTGCTGTTATACAAGGCACTGGTGAGACCCCATCTGGAATAGTGTGCACAGTTCTGGTCACCCATGTTTAAAAAAGATGAATTCAAACTGAAACAGGTGCAGGGAAGGGCTACAAGGATGATCCGTGGAGTGGAAAACCTGCCTTATGAGAGGAGACTTAAGGAGTTTGACTTATTTAGCCTAACTAACCCAAAAGAAGGTGGAGGGGAGATAGGATTGCTCTCTATAAATACATCAGAGTGATAAATACCAGGGAGGGAGAAGAATTATTTGAGTACAGCACCAATGTGGACACAAGAACAGTTGATTACAAACTGTCCATCAGGAAATTCAGGCTTGAAATTAGACGCAGGTTTCTAACCATCAGAGGAGTAAAGTTCTGGAATAGCCTTCCAAGGGGAGCTGTGGGGGCAAAAACCATAACTGCTTTCAAATCTGAGCTTGATAAATGTATGGAGGGGATGGGATGATGGGGCGGCCTAGTTTGTTAATTGGCTGATCTTTGACTACGGGTGGTGGATATATATACCTGTCTACAATGTGTAAGAAAAACAGCTCCATGATCATGAGGGACTTCAATTTGAGTGACACATGCTAGAGATCTTGCACTGCCAATACTAAAACAGCCTTGGAAAGGAAGAAGGTTTTTGAGACATGAGCAGCAAGGGATAAAAAGTGGGCTTCTAAAAAAGGCTTGGCAATTCTCTCCTGGGACGGACTGCGGATTCCAAGAGAGACAGAGCCTGCGTTGGAAGGCTGGTGGGTTGCTCTGGCTTGACCGGATTGGAGAAAGCTTTAATCTTTATTTCTGAATGCCAACCTAAGGACTACAAGTGCCTAATAAATCCTACTCTGCCTAATAAATCCTACTCTGTTTTGAAAGAGAGTTTGGTGTCACCACAAATACTGGTTCGAGTGCATTAGCCTCTAACAAGGGTTCTGTTTCAGTTGGACTCACTGAGCAGAGTTCACAGAGTGAAGCAGGAATTGTAGGGGTCTGAGGCTCCATCTTAGAATCAGTGAAGCTTAGTAGCCTAACCTGAGGGAAGAGTGAAAGCCTTGGGAGTCCTTCAAAAGGCTGTTTAAGATGAGGCTTAAGACCTGTCCTATGGAACTGAGATACCCAGTGTTTCAGAGGCAGAATTTCAGTGACCTAAGTACCTGTCCCTTCTAGGTAGAAAACTACCAATCTGCAGGGACTGAGGGTGCACAGTGCCCTCTGAGACATGGTGGATAGACAGGATGGAGAGCCACAGGTCGGGTGGGGTGTGGAGGTGGGGGACGCCTTGAGAAATGGTGGAGCAGGTGGTATTAGGGATGGTTTTCTAGGCGCCCCAGAGGTCAGGTCAGGTGGAGGGGACACCAGGGGTGTTTCTGGGTGAAGTGGGCGACACCTCAGGTAGTTTGCCGAGCATTACACAACATTAGCAGTCATTCTTCACTCTTCTCCGTTACAGCGTTCGTATCAATGAGAGAAGGCAAAGAGGGGTGGAGGAGAACAAGAGACTGGCATATCTTATCGACATCAAGACTATAGCAGCAGGTGAATGGAGACCCTCCCCTTCCCTTGCTTCCCTGCCCTGTCAGCATGCAATACCCAGGGAGGCAAATCATTAAAGAGTCAAACTGCACTCGTGTCTGGCTGGAAGGCTGCCCTGCTCACAGGTGTGTTACATGCCTGGTAAGAATGGTGGGTCTCTGGAGCAGGGCCATGTCTCCTGCTTATGTGTATGGCTGTCAGTCATCATAACAGTATCTCTGCAGGCACTATCAGTTCACGCTCCCTCTCCGTCCCCCCCAACTGATGAGAAGGGCATTAATGTTGCCAGGTGAAGCTCCCTGACTGGGAGGTATCTGTGCGTTCTGCCCAGTGAATTAGGTATGTGATGTTCTAGTGCAGTTTCCACAGAATCCCAGCCTCCTTTGGGATTGAGTTCTCCTGGAGCAGGACTTGAGTTCTGCATGCCCAGGTTGAACAGTGTGTGGAGAATAATGGAGTAGGGCAAGAATGATTTGCTATCTGCAGCGCCTGCCTTGCAGTGAGAGTAAGGAAACTCAGTTTATTTAGTTTATCAAAGAGACGGCTGAGAGGTGACTTGATCATGGTCTACATGTACTCACCTGGAGAAGAGATTTCTCACGGCAAAGAGCTCTTTACTGGAGATAACAAAGGCAGGAAGAGATTCAGTGCCAGGAAGTTAAAATTAGATTAACTCAGATGGGAAATAAAGTGCACATTTCCACAGCGAGGGCAGTTAATCATTAGCACAACTTACCGCATGGTGGGTGTGGCAGATTCTTCAGCCCTTTAAATTGGGCCTGGGTGTCTTTCTAAAACATATGCTCCAGCTCATGCAGCAGTTATAAATTCAAGGCAGGAATTGCTGGGTGAGGTTCTCCGGCCTGTGCTGTGCAGATGTTAAAATCTGGTTCAGGTTACAGTTGCTGTCTGTTACTGTCACAAACAAACAACGTTTCCTCCTTTCTGCCATTGCTCCGCATAGCTCTGCCGCCCATGTGCTCAGATACAGTGGCAGGTGGCAGATATGCACAATTCCCCTGCACATGGGAGTACATGGACCAAGGGTGTAAATCCCAGTTTACTCAGCTCTTCTCTATCTGCCAAGTGGAATGGACACAGAATCCGTCTCCTTTCCATGCATTTGCTTGGAATAGTTTTTAGGTAGCTTCATTAATCGAGAACATTATAGACTCCTGTCAGTTCATGATTTGGGAGGTTTTGAATGCATTTGGGTTTCTTGGATCAGACCCAGCATAGCAGATCTGCCCTGGGGATTGCAACTGAAGAGATGTTCCTTTTCCCCACAATGTTCTGACTTTGATGGACATGAAAAGTGCTTCCTTGCCTCCTAGGAAAGCAAAAGTTCCTGCAGGGTCCAGTGGCTTCTGATTCACTTTCTCAGCAGAGTAACCTGGGGCATAGTGCCCAGCTATGTCTCCTCTTCCATACCTCTGGGTGGAATGGCATTGATTGCTATGCCAAGGCCTGGCAGGACTCAGTGCACTGAATGGCAGCAGGCTACGAAGTCTCCTTAGAAGCTTTGCCCAGGAAGCCAGGCTGACTGGACATCCAGGATCTTCCAGAGAAAGAGAGAGGCGTCTCAGTGCTAGGGCTGCACAGCCTCATTTGACCTCAAGACATGGAGTCTCCCCCAGTGGAAGAGCGCTCTCACTAACCACTCCTGGCATGGTCCCCCAGCAAACACCCCAGTCCCCAGTGCAATCCCAGGAACTTCTGTCTTGCAAGGTTAAGCACACACCCACTGGGCCCTGCAAGCTCGTTTCCCCTTATCCGTCAATTTAACAAAGAAATTGACATGCTGCATCAGCTTTGCTCTCAGTCAGGCCTTACACACACAGTCTTCTTCCAAGATCTGCACTGGTGTCATAAAACGAATGTAAGTTTATTGATTACAATATGATTTTAAGTGACTCTATGTCGATCAATATGAAATCAGATAATTAATCAATCAAGGAGATTCTTTTATTTGATTGTGGTTAACTCACATTCTAGACTCAGATCACTGTTCCAGGCTGGCCTGGCTGGTTCCCCAGAGACCCTGGCAGTGCGGCTCAAGAGCACTCTGGGCCCTGGAAGGCCATGCCAGAGGCTGCACTGCACACCAGCTGGCCCCGCCTCTGGCCCCAGAACACAATGGCCACATGCCACTCTGCCCCCTGGATCACCAGCCAGCCCAGGGGCAGGGTCAGCACAAACCGTGGCCTCTGGCCCCAGGACCGCAGCCCCCTTGAGTACTACCCTGCCCCCCAGGCTGACTGCTGTAGGGGGTGGGGGGCCTAGGGCCCCAGTCAGGGGTATAGAGGTTGCCAAGAAAATGGGAGGCTGGGGCCCCTTAATCCAGCCCTTTGTAAGAGGTGTACACTCCCCTCCATCTATCAATTGCTTTTCAGTCCTCATGTGGAAAACATGTAGACAACCATTCAGTGAAGGAAAAGAGATTGATGTTCTTCACTGTGTGTTGTCTGTATCTACTCCAGGGCCCGCCCTCCTTCCCCACTACATGAAGTCCTTGCAAGATTTCAGGTGGTGAAGGAATTGAGTCGCAGTTGCTCCCCCCCTCCCCCTCCCCCCGCCCCTTTATGCCTGGGTGGTATGGATTGTGTGAGCATATGGAGACCACCAGGAGACTGCTAATAAGAAGAAAATGTGTCATTTATGGTGCCTAGTGGGTACACGTTACACATGAGTTGAAGACATGTAGACAACACATCTCAAAGGTCATCAGTTATTATAAGGTAATTGATTTCCCACTTTGCTGAAATGTTGGTGCCTGAGATTGTCTAGCACACACTGATCACAGTAAGTTGGAATCTCTCACTTTGTTGATTAATGCTCTTAGCCTGAGAATTTACTAGTGTTTTGTCTTGTTCTAGTTTAACATCTCAGGAGATGGATGGGCTTCCACCCTTGGGAGAGAGTCTCTGCCTGACATGACACCACTTACTGCCAGGGAACTTACTCTGATACGCAGTTTACATATTCCCTTTGTCATCCCACCCAAAGTAATGCCACTCCACCTTTTGCCTCCCGTTTTGGTAGAACATTCTCACCCTGAGCCTCTCTTTCCCTTTCCCAGTGGATCTTGTTGGTGGATACAACATTGGCACCATCAGCCATGACAGCAAGATTGACTGGCTGGAGCTGAATGAAACGGGCCACAAGCTTCTCTTCAGGGACAAGAAGATGAGGGTGAGGTGGCTGTGCCTTGTGAGAAGGGAGACAGACATGCCCATGGTGTGGGCAGTGAGTTGGGCATGCCCAGGAGCAGGGAATGTGGGTGTCACGGCTCTAATTCAGTGTCCCCTTCGGGGAACCAGCCGTTTGATCCCGGGTGTTTTAAGCATCCAAGGACTGTCACTGCCTTGGGGCCTCTATTCACATTCTCAGGGTACAGTCCCCCTGCCTAGCATCCTTTCCTGAGAGCTGCTGCCACGCTCTCCAGATCCTGGAATCGGTACTGACTCGCCCATAGCTTAAATGTACCCTTTCCTAGAACTCCAGCCATACGGTATTGTAGACCCAGAATTTACCTCTTCACATGGTAGGTGTGACACACAGACACTTCATATGCCAGTTCCTTTAATATTCTGGGATAGAGATTATCCGGACTCCCAGATATAGGCCCATTAAGCAGTTTGAATTTGGCTTCTACCTCGGATGTGGTAATTCCTACATCCATAGCCTCATTCCCATTAGCAACCCTATCACTATCCCCACACTCATCATTAGCCTCGTTAAAAGCAGAGGCAAGATATTTGTTTAGATATTCGGCCATGCCCAGATTATCCTTAACCTCCACCCCATCCTCAATGTTTAGTGGTCCCATTTCTTCTTTCTTTGTTTTCTTCCTAGTTATATTGCTGTAGATCCTTTTACTATTGTTTTTAATTCCCTTTGTAAGGTCCAACTCTGCTTGGCTTTTGGCCTTTCTCACTTTGTCCCTATATGTTCTGACCTTCAAGAGGTAGCTTTACTTGCTGTTCCCTCCCCTCTTCTACTTTTTGTAGGCCTTCTGCTTACTCTTAATGACTTCTCTGAGATGCTTACACATCCAGCTTGGTTTGCAACTCTTCCCTGTAATTTTTTCCCCTTCCTTGGGATGTAGGCTTAAGATAGAGCAGCAGTGGTAGTGACCCAAGGATCTATCTGTCATAGCCTTTCCCCTTGCATCCTGTAAGTGAGACAAAAGAAAACACCGCCCCCAGTGAGCCCCATAACAATATGAGAACACCACACACTTCCCCCCAAAAACTTCTCCTGCAAACTCCCACTCAGACTCCCCTGTTTATAGCTCTGTTTGCTGGCTCCTGTGCCTCTGCAGCAGCTGCGTACCTTTGGGGAGTAGCCATGTGTTGTCTTTTGCTCTATAAAGACTAACTAGTCCTGTTGCACTTTATAAACTGACTAATGTCGCGTCTGATGAAGTGGGTTGCAACCATGAAGGCTGATGCCTGAAGAAATGTGTTAGTCTTTAAGGTGCCCCAGGACTCTTGTATTGGTTTCTACCTTGAAAATCTCCCATTCAGGTATTGAGCAAGTCTGACCTTACCATGTGAGATTGGACTGTCCCAGCAGTAGGGGACTGGATGCAGGTCCCCAGTGCCATGACTGGGTTAGTCGCCAGGCTCGTCTGGGTGTATAGCTCAGCCATAGGCCCTGCTGATTCTGCCTCTTTCCTCACCTAGTTGCAGCTTTATGACATTGAGAGCAGCACCAAGACCATGATCCTGAACTACTGCTCTTATGTGCAGTGGGTCCCAGGCAGTGACGTAGTGGTGGCTCAGAACAGAAACAGCCTTTGCATTTGGTACAACAATGATGCCCCAGAGCGAGTTACCATGTTCCCACTGAAGGTAAAATTCCAGTCTGCTCACTTCCTACTGCCATCCTTACTATCACCTAGTCGCGTATGGGGAGAGCTCTGGGCACATCCATGCTTCATGCAGAGAGGACCCATGGGTGGTGCTTTGAAAGGGGAATTGGGAGAAAGCCTGGTTCGCCCTGGGGCAGGGAGGGAGTGGAATGACCTTCCTGAAAGCTATGGGGCAGCAGAGGATGGAGAGAGCAGAAAATGGGTGGGGTGAAATGGCCTTACTCTTCATTCCACGTGAGACTGTGAGGTTAGCACAGGTGGGCGTCTATTTTGCTGTATTAGTCTAAGGCAGATCTGTCCCAGTGTAACCCACGTGGAATGGAAGCTGTGAGAGTGGAGGTGCTGAAGTGTCTGGGTCTCTTTCAGGGGGATATTGTGAACCTGGAGCGAAGCAATGGGAAGACTGAGGTGATAGTGACAGAAGGAGTGAACACTGTGTCCTACACCCTGGATGAGGGGCTCATTGAGTTTGGAACAGCCATTGATGATGGGGACTATAACAGGTGAGTGTTGGGAGCCAGAGACCTAGGAATGGGGTGGACAGTGGAGTCCTGTCCAGACCAGGAAACTTGAAAAGTGTGCTACTTGCCTGGAGCTAGAATTCAGGATGCGATGGAGAGTCTGCTGAGACTCCTCAAGCCCTCAAACTGCTACACTTTCCTGCTTCTCCATACGGGCACCAATAATGCTGCCAACAATGACCTTGGTCAGATCGCTGCAGACTATGTGGCTCTGGAAAGAAAGAGAAAGGAGTTTGAAATACTAGTGGGGTTCTCATCCATCCTCCCTTTTGAAGGAAAAGGCCCAGGTAGGGACCATTGAATTGTGTAAGTAAATGTGTACTTACGTGGGTGGTATTGGAGAGAGGGCTTTAGATTCTTTGACCATGGGATGTTGTTCCAAGAAGGATTGCTAGGAAGAGATGGGATCCATCTAACGAGATGGAAGAGCATCTTCATAGACAGGCTTGCTAAACTAGTGAGGAGGGCTTTAAACTAGGTTTGCTGGAGACTGGGGCCTAAGCCTGCAGGAAGGAGGGATATTGGGAGGAAGCACAAGAAGGAGGGACCAATGGGGGAAGCCGTCTAATTCATACTGAGAAAGTTGGGCAATCAGCTAGTTATCTTAGGTGCCTCTCCATGAGCACAAGAAGCCTGGGAAAGAAGCAGGAAGAATTGGAAGCTCTGGCACAGTCAAGGAACTATGATAAACTACAGAGTCCTATGGCACTTTTAAAGACTAACAGATTTATTTATCACATGAGCTTTCGTGGGAGAAAATCCCACTTCGTCAGACGCTTTGAAGATGGCTAACCTCTAACAAGATAAATGTAAACATTATCAAGAAAACTTCAAACAATACACATGCATCTCAAAGCCCTGGCCAACTTATAATACTACCATTGTGTTTTCCTACAATATGGCTTTAAATTAGATTTGGGTCATATATTTTATAAGATGGTTGGCTTCTCCAGGCTTAGCATGACAAGGAGAGAAAAAGGAAGATAACTTAGATATTGTCATCATCATCATCTGACATAACTAGAATCTCATTTACAGGACAGCAAGGCATGCCCATAATAATTCCGTTACCATAGTAACCTGTGGCTCAGGCCAAGCCATTTGTCCAGCACTAACTTTACTCTCGTAGAAATGGGGAAGGCAACCTAGTGATAGATGTGGAAAAAGCTGAAGTACTCAATGTTCCTGTTGCCTCTGTCTTCACAGACAAGGTCAGCTCCCAGACTACTGCATTGGGCAATGCAGAATTGGGAGGAGGTGAGCACCCTTCAGTGTTGAAAGAACAGGTTCAGGATTGTTTAGAAGTGCTGAAGATACACAGGTCCTTGGTGCTGGATGCAGTGAATCCAAGGGTGCTAAGAAAGGAAGTGAATTTTTCCCCTACACAATTATGTAGGAGAATAATTAGAAAGGCCAAGGCACAAACCGAGATCAAACTAGCTGAAACCATAGAGGGTAACAAGAAAACATTAATCAAATACATTAAAAACAAGAGGAAGACCAAGGACAGCATGGGACCGTTACTCAACAAAGAGGGAAAAACAATAACGGAAAATGTGGAAGTGGAAGAGGAACTAAATTATTTCTTTGTTTTGGTCTTCACCAAGGGGGTTGGTAACAATTGGATGCCTAACATAGTGAAGGGCAGTAGAAATGGGATAGGATCAGAAGCTAAAATAGGGAAGGAACAAGTTAAAAATTACTTGGACAAGTTAGATGCCTTCAAGTTACCAGGGGCTGATGATAAGCTTCCTAGAATACTCAAGGAGCTGACTTAGATGATATCTGAGCCATTAGCTATTATCTTTGAAAAATCATGGAAGATGGGAGAGATCCCAGAGGACTGGAAAAGGGAAAATATGGTGCCCAGTTATGAAAAGGGGAATAAGAATAACCCAGGGAATTACAGACCAGTTATCATAGAATCATAGAATAATAGGGATGGAAGGGACCTCACGAGGTCATCTAGTCCAACCCCCTGCTAAAAAGCAGGACCACTCCCACTAAATCACCCCAGCCAGGGTTTTGTCTAACCGGGCCTTAAAAATCTCCAAAGATGGAGAATCTACCACCTCCCTAGGTATTGTCTAACCGGGCCTTAAATATCTGATGGAGATTCCACCACCTCCCTAGGCAACCCATTCCAATGCTTCACCACCCTCCTAGTGAGAAAGTTTTTCCTAATATCCAGCCTTGACCTCCCCCGCTGTAATTTGAAACCATTGCTCCTTGTTCTGTCCTCTGTTACCATCGAGAACAGCCTAGCTCCCTCCTCTTTGGAGCACCCCTTCAAGTAGTTGAAGGTTGCTATCAAATCTCCTCTCAGTCTTCTCTTCTGTAGACTAAATAAGCCTAGTTCCTTCAGTCTCTCCTCATAAATCATTAGCTTAACTTCTGTACCAAGAAAGATAATAGAGCAAATAATTAAGGAATCAATTTGCAAACATGTAGACAAGAATAAGGTGTTAAGTGATAGTCATCATGGATTTGTGAAGAACAAATGTTCTAAAATCAACCTGATAGCTATCTATGACAGGGTAACAAGCCTGGTGGATAGAGGGGAAGCAGTAGATGTGGTATATCTAGATTTTAGTAAGGCTTTTGATACAGTCTCGCATCACGTTCTCATTAATAAATTAGGGAAGTACAATATAGATGGAGCCACTATAAGATGGGTGCATAACTGGTTAGAAAACAGCTCCTGGAGAGTAGTTATCAATGGTTCATAGTCATGCTGAAAAGGCATAATGAGCGGGGTACCGCAGGGATAAGTTCTGGTCAATAGTTTCACCAATTACCTAGATGATGGCATAGAGAGTACATTTAAAGGTTGTGGATGATACAAGCTGGGAGGGGTTGCAAGTGCTTTGGAGGATAGGATCACAATTCAAAATAATTTGGACAAACTGGTGAAATCATCTGAGGTAAATAGGATGAAATTCAGTAAGGACAAATACAAAGTACTCTACTTAGGGAAGAACAATCCATTGCACATATACCAAATGGAAAATGACTGCAGAAAGGGACCTGGGTGTCATAGTGGACCACAAGCTAAATATGAGTCAACAGTGTAACACTGTTGCAAAAAAAGCAAACCCCATCCTGGAATGTATTCACAGGAGCATTGTAAGTAAGATACGAGAAGTAATTCTTTCACTCTAGTCTGCGCTGATTAGGCCTCAACTGGAGTACTGTGTCCAGTTCTGGGCGCCTCATTTCAGGAAAGATGTGGAGAAATTGGAGAAAGTCCAGAGAAGAACAACAAAAATTAATAAAGTTCTGGAATACTTGACTTACAGGGGAAGATTGAAAGAACTGGGTTTGTTTAGTCTGGAAAAGCGGAGAGTGAGAGGGGACATGATAACAGTTTTCAAGTACTTGAAAGGTTGTTACCAAGAGGAGGGAGAAAAATTTATTCCCCTTAACCGCCGATTATACGATTTTTCTCCTACGAAAGTTCATGAAATAAATTTGTCAGTCTTTAAAAGAGTCACAGGACTCCTTGTTTGTTTAACACTTCAAAGTATCTGTATTTATTGCCAAACCCCCCTCAGCTCCTCCTCTTCTTGGGCTGAGGTGATTTTCTTTGTTACACCTGAGCCAGGGACCTCAGTTTGCATTGTCTTTGTCATGTACCTCTGCGGCCTACGTGCTGAGAGATAGACCTGAGGGTCTGAGCCATGTAAAATACCTGGAAACATGCTTCACATCTGTACACATACATGATGCTGCAGGAAATATGATACCATAACAATAAGGCAGAGCATTCAAAAGGGACCTTGCATGGCACAACTGGCATCAAACCATACAATTACATTGCAAAAGTGAACAGAAAAGTTACATAGATCATACCCTAGGGGTGCAGGGATGTGCATCCCATGACCCTATGATTCTGTGATTGTGAAGCCATTGATCTTTATCAATGAAAACTCGTGGCAGTTGGGGAAGATCCTGGATGATTGGATAAAGGCAAATATAGTGCCCATCTTTAAAAAAGGGAAGAAGGAGGATTCGGGGAACTACAGACCAATCAACCTCACCTCAGTCCCCAGAAAAATCATGGAGCAGGTCCTGAAGGAATCTGTTTTGAAACACTTGGAGGAGAGGAAGGTGATCAGGAACTTCCAGTTATTATGTATGCAAAGGCAAATCATGCCTGACCAGTTTGATTCCCTTCTATGATGAGATGATTGGCTCTGAGGATGTAGGAGAAGCAGTAGATGAGATGTACCTTGATTTTAGCAAAGCTTTTGATATGGTCTCACAGAGTATTTTTACCAGCAAGTTTAAAAAGTATGGGTTGGATGAATGGACTATAAAGTGTATAGAAAGCTGGTTAGATCATTGGGCTCAATGTGTAGCAATCAACGGCTTGATGTCTAGTTGGCAACTGGTATCAAGTAGAGTGTCCCTCTGGTCAATCCTGGTGCTAGTTTTGTTCAATATCTTCATTATTAATCTGGAGGAGGAGGTGGATTGCACCCTCAGCAAGTTTGTAGATGGCACTAAGTTCGAGGAACTGGTAGATACACAGGAGGACAGATAGGATACATAGTGACCTAGACAAATTGAAGGATTGGTCCAAAAGAAGTCTGATGAGGTTTAACAAGGATAAGTGCAGAGTCCTGCACTTGGTACAGAAAAATCCCATGCACTCCTACAGACTTGCAAGCCAACTGGCTAGGCAGCAGTTCTGCAGAAATGGACCTGGGGGTTACAGTGGACAAGAAGCTAGATATGAGTCAACAGTTTGCCCTTATTGCCAAGAAGGCTAACAGCATATTGAGCTGATTTAGTAGGAGCATTGCCAGCAGATCAAAGGCCTCTATTTTACACTGATGAGGCCACATTTGAAGTAGTTTGTCCAGTTTTGTACCCTGCAGTACAGGAAGGATGCAGACAAATAGGAGAGAGGCCAGTGGAGAATGATGAAAATGATTAGGAGGTGAAGCACATGATTTATGAGTAGAGGCTGAAGTAACTGAGTTTATTTAATCTGTAGTAGAGAAGGATGAGGAAGGATTTGATAGTGGCCTTCAACTACCTGAAGGGGGTTCCAGGGAGGATGGAGCCAGGCTGTTTCAGTGATGGCAGATGACAGAACAAGGAGCGATGGTCTCAAGTTGTAGTAGGGAAGGTCTAGGTTGGATATTAGGGGGGAAAAAATCCCTAGGAGGGTGGTGAAGCATTGGAATGGGTTCCCTAGGGAAGTGGTAGAATCTCCATCCTTAGAGGTTCTTATGGCCTAGTTTGAGTAAGCCCTGGCTGGGATGGTTTAGTTGGGATTGGTCCTGCTTTGAGCAGGTTAGATGACCTCCTGGCGTCCCTTCCATCCCGAATCTTCTATGCTTGTATGAACAAGGAAACTGAAGGGTGGGTGACAGAGAGGGAGATTTTGTGAGGAAGAGCAGGCATTGGGGAACCATCCAACACAGACAGTGTGATTTTTGGAAAATAAGGCAACCAACCATTGAAAAGAATGTGATTGGCAACAGGAAAACATGGTGACAGCTTCATTAAAGGAAAGAAGACCATCACTGGTGTTTACTGTCCCATCTATCTGGCCAGCTCAGAAACAGGACAGACAGAGAGAAAAAATTCCCCAGGGAGCTGGAGGAGATCAGAGCCAGGGGCTGTGAGCAGCGTGATGGTTTACAGACTCACCTTATCCCAGTATAAATAGCAGAAGGGAGTGTAGTAGCCAGGTGTGATGTCCCAGGATAAGTGTGCTAATATAAGTGCACAGCTAGAACACAAGTATGAACTTTGTGCAAAAGGATGAATGCAAGTTCCGAGCAATGTGTGACAAGCAGTTCCAAGCCATGCGCCTATTCCAAGTTTTCTCAGAGATGGAGGGCAGACCTTGTCCGTAGGGCTCAGTGTGGCATGCAGGGCTGGAACTGCACCTGGACACACTGTATTGCAATTTGCATAACAGTAGATCTGGAAGGGTGGTAGATCTGGGGTGGGGGTGAGGTGGGTATTGTGCTGGTTTGGGTTAAAACACAGCACTTCTTTGGGCTTCTGGCCAAATGGCTTAAAAACAGCCAGTACTGAAATACCAAGTGAGACTGGTCCCCAGAGAAGTGAGTGGGAGTTCAGTGGGACAGGATTTCCCCTGCAGTATCCAGAGAGGTGACAACGGTTGTAAGCGCCAAGGACCAGGCTAGCTCTGGCATGCGTCTGCAGGCTTTGCCTGTCCCTGCCCTCTGTGGAGTGGTGATGCTGTTTAAAGGAGCCCCACAGAGAGCTATGCACAGCCTGTTCCTTCCTGAGGGAGGTGGTTTCAGAATCAGCTATAGAGCGGGCTCCAGGGCTGGATGTGTTCCTGGTTCTTCTTCGAGTGTTGTTCCTGTGAGTGCTCCACTTCAGGTGTCGGCTCGCCCAGAGCCATTGATCGGAGGTTCCAGCAGTAGTGTTTAAAAGGGGCACCCCTTCAGTTCCTTCTCAACCACCTTTGGCTTGAGGCAGAGCTCCGCAGCACTCCTTCCCTTTAGGATAGAAGTAGAGAAAAAAAGACATTTTGGATACCCTTTTAGTAATAGTTTTAGTCATAGTTGTTATTTAGTTATCATAGTGATTTAGAATTTTTAAAAAAAAATGATTTTCAGTTCGTTCGCTTAGTTAGCTGTTTTTATCGTTATTATGCCTGGTTCACCGGGCTTCAAGAGATGCAAATAATGCAGAGACGCTATGCGGATCTCTGACAGGCACTCCCTATCTGTAAAATATTTGGGAGAAGGCCATCTGGCCACAAAATTCCCCCACTGCTCCAAACTGAAGGTGCACACCCAACGCAACCGAGAGCTAAGACTTAAACTCCTCTTGCTGGAGAAGTCTTTACAACCTGCTTCTGAGACAAACTACAGGAAAAGACAAGACGCCAAGCTCTCACCTCTTGCTGGAGAAGTCTTTACAACCTGCTTCTGAGACAAACTACAGGAAAAGACAAGACGCCAAGCTCTCACCCCTCTGAAACCAAAAGGAAAAGAGGCTCGGCTTCATCTAACGGAGACTCGTGAAAATCAAAGTGAGCTCCTGACTTGTCTTTGGCTGCTGTGCAATCAACCTCTAAAGGCGCCTCCAAAGTCCCATCTACTGCGGCTGGGAGCACATCAAAGAAAACCATGCCAAGCCAAAAACCCGCCACTGAACATGGCATCATCCACTCCAATTAAAATGGCATCTAAACTAGTGCCTGTGTGCCTACGATCACCGTCAGCACCATCACCAACAGCGGCACTGAGTCCAGCGCTGACACCGCCCAAAACACTGTGCTTGGTGCCGAGCAAAATGGCACTGACCGAGTGACCTTGGCACCACAAAAGAGTTGACCGATGCTCCCGCTCACCGCTGTACGGCACAGGCTTATCACCATTCTCGCCGTTCTCGGTCTCCCATACCAACTCCTCTTTCGAGTGATGAGGAACAATACTCTCAGGCTGCTTTCTCCCTCTGCTATTCCTCTCTGGACAGAGCAGCTTCTATCACCTCTAGAAGGCACTAGCCATATGGAGAAGACCATGAAGGGTTGGATACAGCAAACGAAGATCCTGACAGAGAGGTCGGTGCGCAGCCATTCCTCCAGGAAGAGTGATACACACAACAGTCCTCGTGAGCCCAGACCTTCTACATCTGGCACAGCACAGCAACCACCACCCTCACCAGTCCCAACAGAAGATCCCAACAACATATCCAAAGGGGAGGTAGAGGAAGATAACCCTCCTGCACATAATTCCTCATCATGTCCTGATGAAGCCATTATGCCTGCGCTGCCAACTATAGCTGACAACGTCAAGCAGTTTCAGGAGCTGTTCAAGAGAGTGGCACTCGCCCAAGACAATACCCCTCCAGGAGGTACAGGAGCAATGGTTTCAAATTACAGCTGGGGAGGTCAAGGTTGGATATTAGGAAAAACTTTCTCACGAGGAGGGTGGTGAAGCATTGGAATGGGCTATCTAGGGAGGTGGTAGAATCTTCATCTTTGGAGATTTTTAAGGCTCGGTTAGACAAAACTCTGGCTGGGATAATTTAGGGGGAGTGGTCCTGCTTTTTAGCAGGGGGTTGGACTAGATGACCTCGTGAGGTCCCTTCCAACCCTATTATTCTATGATTCTATGATTCTATGAGTCTCAGCACGAATTACTCCACATACGCCGCACCTCAACAAACACAAAAATTGCTCTACCAATAAATGACACCATACTCAAACCTACTGACGTCATCTGGCAAACCCAAGCCTCAATACCACCTACCTGTAAAAGGGCTGATAGAAAATACTATGTACCAGCTAAAGGGATGGACTTTCTCTTTACCCATTGGTGGTAGATGCCATGCACCACAAAAACAAACAAAATACACAAAGATCCACCCCCTACCGACAAGGACAACAAGCGAATGGATCTTTTAGGCTGCAAGGTTTACTCATCAGCGACCTTACAATTCAGAGTAGCCAACTACAATGCGCTACTTGCTAAATATGATCACGATAATTACAAAAAAATTGAGGAGCTGAAAAAATACTTACCTGAGGACAAGCAACAACAATGCAAATCCCTGGTTGATGAGGGTCAACTCATTGCCTACATATCACTGCAAGCTGCTCTCGATGTCACTGATACTGTGGCTAGAACCACAGCAACAGCAATCACTATGTGCCGCACTTGGCTCCAATCCTCAGGGATCCTGAAGGATCTACAAGTGAAAGTGGAAGATTACCATTCAAAAAAGACAAACTGTTTTTGAAAAAGACGGATAAGACACTACATTCCATGAAGGATTCTAGCGCAACTCTCAGAACCCTAGGTAAATTCACCCCATCCTTCAAGAAATGTAGGGCCCAACCTTACCAGAGGAGGGAATATCAACCTTCCAGACAATAATGACCCTATGACTCATACAGACTAAGATAGCAACAGCGAACACAATGGAGGAGACATCCTTCTAATCAGTCAACCTCCTCGCAGCCTCCTCAACCCAAGAAAGCATTTTGAAGACCAGGTCGAGGGTTTGAGAACTCTCCCAAATGCAGGAACAATAAAACCTTTTGGACAACATTCACACCCCCTTTTCAATATATGGGCAGAGATCACATCTGACAAATGGGCCCTAGAAATCATCAACATATGAGCTACTCCATCCCGTTCAGATCCATTCCACCCAACCACCCACCCTACCCATCCCTGTCCCTCTTCAGGGACCCCTCCCATGAGCAACTTCTGCAACAGAAGGTTATGCACCTCTTAGAAATAGGAGCCATAGAAAGGGGTCCGCTCCAATTCCATTACAGGGTCTTCTATTCCAACTACTTCCTCATGCAGAAGAAAAAATGGAGGATGGAGACTGATATTATATCTAAGAGCTTTGAACAAATATGTCTAAGTCCAAAAATTCAAAATGGGCACATTACTGGCGATCATTCCTGCACTGCACCAAGCAGACTGGTTCTCAACCCTCGACCTGAAAGATCCTTACTTTCATATTGAAAATTCATTCACTTTACGCTAAGCACAGAACATTTCCAATATAAAGTTTGACCATTCAGTCTCGCCACAGCTCCTTCAGTATTCTCCCAAATACTTGCCGTGGTTGCAGCTCATTTATGACACTCAAGCATCACAATTTTTCCCTACCTAGACAATTGTCTTTTACAGAGTCCAATATGTCCTGAGGCGATCTGCAATACGCAAACAATTATTCGTGTTCTACAGGATCTTGGATTTCTCATAAACTTCAAAAAATCGACCACTGCTCCCTCACAGACTCTGGAGTTTATATGGCTCAGTTAGACTCCACAACTGCACGGGCAATACTACCAATCCATAGATTTCAAACCATACAAGATGTTTTAGAGAAGGTGCAGATAAGCCCTTTCACAACAGCTCACATCTCTTTCACGTTACTGGGACACATGTCCGCCACTACCTATGTGGGGGGCACATATGGCAAATCACACTACCCAAGGACTATGGACAAGGGACGAAACCCAATTGCATAGCAATCTGTTAGAACTCAGAGCAGTTCAAGGGCTATGTCTACACTTGTTAATTTAGGTCGACTTTAGCTAAGTCGACTTTAAGTCGACTTAGCATGTCCAGACCTAAATTTAAAGTCGACTTAGGGGGGAACTTACAAAGTCGACCTAGAACGTCCACACTGGACGCCTAGGTCGACTTCTAGGGGCTAGGTGGACCTGGGAGAGGTCCACAGAGGCGGGGGGGGCACCCCTTGCCAAGTGCCGGGGGCTCAGCCTTTGCCCCATTGTACCTGGGTACAATGAGGCAAAGGGGGACAGGGACACCCTGGCAGGGCATGTGGGCAGGGCTCTGCCCTACCCTGTGCGGGGGCATGCCAGGCTCCCCCTGTGTCCCCTCCCCGGCAGCGAGGGCAGTTGGGGAGTTCTGGAGAGCCCTATGTCGACTTAGACCCATCAGCCTCACCTCAGTCCTTGGGAAAATCATGGAGCAGGTCCTCAAAGAATCCATCCTGAAACACTTGGAGGAAAATAGAGTGATCAGGAACAGTCAACATGGATTCACCAAGGGCAAATCGTGCCTGACCAACCTGATTTCCTTCTATGATGAGATGACTGGATTTGTGGATGTGGGAAGAGCCGTTGACGTGATATACCTCAACTTTAGCAAGGCTTTTGATACGGTTTCCCACAGCATTCTCATTGGCAAGTTAAGGAAGTATGGGTTGGACAAGTGGACCGTAAGGTGGATCGAAAACTGGCTAGATCAACGGACTCAGCGGGTAGGAATCAATGGCTCGATGTCTAGTTGGCAACCAGTAACGAGTGGAGTGCCCCAGGGGTCGGTCCTGGGGCCGGTTCTATTCAGCGCCTTCATTAATGACCTTGATGATGGGATAGACTGCGTGATTAGTAAGTTTGCTGATGACACTAAGCTGGAGGGAATGGTAGATACTCTGGAGGGCAGGGACAGGATCCAGGGAGACTTGGACAAATTGGAACACTGGGCCGAAAGAAACCTCATGAGGTTCAACGAAGACAAGTGCAAAGTCCTGCACTTAGGACGGAAAAATCCCATGCACTGCTACAGGCTGGGGACCGATCGGCTAAGTAGCAGCACTGTAGAAAAGGACCTGGGGGTTATGGTGGACTGGAAGCTGGATATGAGCCAACATGTGCCCTTGTTGCCAAAAAGGCCAATGGCATATTAGGCTGCATCAGTAGGAGTATTGCCAGCAGATCGAGGGATGTGATAATTCCCCTCTATTCGACACTGGTCAGGCCGCATCTGGAATACTGTGTCCAGTTTTGGGCTCCCCACTACAGAAAGGATGTGGACAAATTAGAAAGAGTCCAGCGGAGGGCAACAAAAATGATTAGGCGGCTGGGGCACATGACTTGAGAGACTGAAGAAACTAGGCTTATTTAGTCTACAGAAGAGAAGACTGAGGGGAGATTTGATAGCAACCTTCAACTACTTGAAGGGGTGCTCCAAAGAGGAGGGAACTCCAAAGAGGAAGGAGCTAGGTTGTTCTCGATGGTAACAGAGGACAGAACAAGGAGCAATGGTTTCACATTACAGCTGGGGAGGTCAAGGTTGAATATTAGGAAAAACTTTCTCACTAGGAGAGTGGTGAAGCATTGGAATGGGCTACCTAGGGAGGTGGTGGAATCTCCATCTTTGGAGATTTTTAAGGCCTAGTTAGACAAAACCCTGGCTGGGATGCTTTAGGGGGAGTGGTCCTTTCTAGCAGGGGGTTGGACTAGATGACCTTGTGAGGTCCCTTCCATCCCTATTATTCTATGATTCTACTCCAGGTCTACACTGGCTTAAGTCGACTTTAAAAGTCAACTTAAGCCTAAAGTCGACTTTAAACCAGGTTTAGTAAAGTCGACTTAATTTTCCTTAAGTCGACTTAAGCATCTTGCTTAAGTCGACTTAAGGAAAATGTAGTGTAGACGCAGAGTAAATTAAGTCGACTTAAGCAAGGTTAAGTTGACTTAATTTGCAAGTGTAGACGCACCCAAGGAGCCTGCCATCACTTTCTTTCTCTAATACGAGCCAAAATGATCCAAACAGACAACATATCTTGCATGTACTACATAAACAGGCAAGGAGGAACTCGTTCTCAGTCATTATGCGCAGAGGCAACCAAACTTTGGAAATGGTGCATCAGTCATCATATAACCATAACCACCTCTTACCTGCTGGGACATCTGTATACAACTGCAGGCACCCTAAACAGAAAGTTCAATTCCAACCACGAATGGGAAATCAACAAGACTCTACCGCACATCATCTTCTGGAAATGGGGTGCTCCATCCATACACCTTTTTGCAATCAGCACAAATCGAAAATGCAAACAATAGTGCACCAGAGCAGGTCTCGGATCCCAATCTCTAGGAGACGCATTTTTAATTGATTGGCAGTTGCACCTACTATATGCATTCCCACCCACACCCCTCCTCCCACGAATGATAAACAAAATTCATTGGGACCTAGCCACAGTCATCCTCATAGCCCTGGCCATGGGCAAGACAACCCTGGTACTCAAAGCTCCTGAAAATGTCCATCTCCCCACCATGGAGACTCCCTACAGACACCACTTTACTGTTACAGAAGAACGGCAAGATCCCTCATCCCAACATCAACAGGCTGCACCTGACAGCCTGGAACCTTCATGGTTCCAACCACTAGAGACTTTGTGTTCAGAACAAGTTAAAAATGTGCTTTTCAATAGCAGAAAATTAGATACCCAAAAATCATACCTTTATAAATGGAAACGATTTGCTATATGGACCACCCTCAGACACCTAAACCCATTTACGGCTCCACTGCATTCCATTCTCAATTACATACTAGACTTGAAGTCAAAAGGTCTCTCACTCAGTTCCATCAAGGTCCATTTAGCTGCTATCAGCATGTTCCAGCAACACAAGGAGACATCACCAATCTTCTCCTACCTGATTACGAAACACTTTCTAGCTGGTCTTCAAAACCTATACCCAGAAGTAAGGGAAACTACACCATCATGGGACCTACTTTTGGTCCTGAAAGCGCTCACAAGGGCTCCTTTTGAACCGTTAGCCACCTGTTCCCTACTCCATCTCTCCATGAAGGTAGCCTTTCTGGTCGCCATAACCTCTGCAAAAAGGGTAAGCGAGCTCCAAGCTCTCATGGCTGACCCTCCTTATACCATCTTTCATGAACACAGTGTAACCATGAGGCCCCATCCAAAATTTCTCCCAAAAATACCTTCTGATTTCTACATCAATCAAACGATATACTTACCTACCTTCTGTCCAAGGCCACATAAGGACCACAACAAGGCAATCTAACACACACACAATCTAACACACAGTCTGCAGAGCACTTCTCTTCTACCTAAACAGGACAAAAGAATTCCATAAATCCACAAGACTTTTCCTGTCTTCAACGGAACGGTCTGAGCAAAGACTATCAAAATGGATTTCAGGATGTATTTCCCTGTGTTACGAGCAGTCTGGTGTAGCTCTGCCACAGCGAATCAAAGCTCACTCTACCAAAGCCATGTCATCTTCCCTTGTCTTTCTGAACAATGTACTTATATCAGAAATATGCAGGGTGGCCACATGGTCCTCCGAGCACATGCTCCTAAAACATTACGCTATTACAGATACGCCTCGTATAAACACTAGATTTGGTTCCTCAATTCCACAATTAATGGGTATACTCCAAAGTCCCACCAACCTTAGTTGGTAACTGCTAATCACTCACCTAAAGGGGAGCACTCACAGGAACAACCTTCAAAGAAGAAAGGAAGGTTGCTCACCTTGGTGCAGTAGCCAACATTCTTCGAGATGGGTGTCCCTGTGACTGCTCCACTACCCCTCCTCCTCCCCTCTACTTCAGAGATGGTGATTCTTGGTAGTGGAGAAGCAATCAAGGGGGCGGGCTGCACGGGCGACAGTTGGCTCACTCTCGGCGGCACAAAGCGCCGACTGCACATGCACAGCCCACACAGACACAGTTGCTGGAATCTCCGATCATCAGTGCCAGGCAAGCTGACACCTAAAGTGGAGCAGTCACAGGAACACACATCTCGAAGAACGTTGGCTACTGCACCAAGGTGAGCAACCTTCCTTTCTTTTTCATGGTCCTGCTGGTATGATATGCTTGGGAAGAGCCAAGCAGTTAACATAGCGCCTGCCAGAACCCCCTGTCCACGGCTCGGAGAAAGGGTGAAGAGTGATCATTGTGTGGGAACAACATCCATCAGGATTTTCCCATGTGGGAAAGAGCACCAAACACTCCTAGGACAGGCCCAGCTGAAGGGCTTTTCAGCTGCAGAGCCAGGCAGTCACCTTTCCCCATCTCTGCTCCGGGCCTGCAGGGCCCAATGGTAACCGTTCCCCTTCTTTACTAATGTCCTTCAAACCCTCTTCTCCACAGGGCAGCTGCATTCTTGGAGACGCTGGAAATGTCTACAGAGACTGAAGCCATGTGGAAGACCCTGAGCAGACTGGCCCTGGAGGCTAGGCAGCTGCACATTGCTGAGAGGTACAGGCAGGAAGCAGATACTCCCCTCAGTACTTTTCCTTCTGGTGGACTTCACACCCCAAAGTCCCTATCCCAGGAACCCAGGTTCTGGCCATGGAGAACTGCATTTTAATGCAACTTGTGAGCCAGGGTTCATGCTGTTCTCCATGCCAGGAGGCGGTTTGGCGTGTCACATAGATGACGATATGGAGCAGAGCTTATGGCCTTGTGGAGTGGGATACAAACAGTCTTGGCTGGGGCTCCCTGCCATGAGGCAGAGCTGAGGACCCTATGCAGGGTGGGAAACTAGCAGACCATGGGAATCAAGCACCCTCCTGTGCTCTTGGGCTGTGCTATGGCTTGGCCTTATGTCATTGTGACAGCCTGCTCCACTGTTCAGAGCTCTGGCCTTGCCGCCTTGGTCAGAGGACACGTGTACGCATGGCAAACCACACTGCTGCTGATTCTGCCCTCCCTCACTTTCCCCAGATGCTTCTCAGCACTGGGACACGTGGCAAAGGCTCGATTCCTCCATGAAACCAATGAGATCGCAGACCAGGTGGCCAAGGAATATGTGAGTGAAGCTTCACTTCTGCTGTTCTGAGGCAGACACTCCCCTGCGCATCCCATGGCACGGACAGTGTGCAGCTGATCAAGCTGGCCTGAGGATGGTTTCTAGGGACCCTGTGCCATGTGGGAGTTACTCATTCTATCTTTTACCCGGGCTTCCCAGCACCACCCATCCCAGCTGCCTTCCTCAGAGTGCCCTCCCAGCTGCCTCCCTCATGGTGTGCCTGAGGCCACCTTTCCTTCGGCCTCTCTCGTGGTGTGCCAGGTACTGGCCTCCCACAACCAGCATCCTTGAACCATGCCCAGTGCCACTTCCCACAGCTAGTCTGAGATGTTTATGGGTGTTTGTAGGGTGGGGACGGCACAGACTATTACCAGGTCCGTGCCCGCCTGGCCATGCTGGAGAAGAACTACAAGCTGGCAGAGATGATCTTCTTGGAGCAGGTGAGGCAAGAGAGTGGGGGGGCTTTTTGGTGGCTATGGGCTTTGCCTGGGGGGCTGGGACTCATTTGTTGATGGTGAGATTTGCCCTGAAGTGTGGGGACAGAGATCTAATTAATTGGTAGTGAGATTTTTCCCTGAGGAGCAGTATGAGGAGGCATACGTAACAACTCTCTAACCAGAAAGTTCCTTCCTATGTTTATTAAACCCATGGAGGACCAGGAACTCTATAACTACTCCACATCTCCCTTGCTTTGTAGTAAAAGTTTTAAACTTTGTGACATTCCCCTCCCGGAATCTGGTCTGGTGTACTGCCATTCCTCCCCCATTTCCCACTCCTGGGCCCCCACTTACCCTACTTTGATAGGTGAATTCCCACTCCTGGGTCAGCCCACAGCAGCTGCCTGCATGTAATCTGTCCTAGACATAAGAACATAAGAAAGGCCGTACTGGGTCAGACCAGAGGTCC
>ML688333.1:470794-490577 GCA_007922175.1 Pelusios castaneus | reverse complement strand
GGGGGGGGAGGCCCGCAGGCCTATAGGGAACCTTCACAGGCCTATCGGGGCCCCACAATGGACCTTTGCACCATGCAAATATACCACCCAAAGGCTGCCTCTGCGCTCAGTACTGACTCCTCTTTCTGCCAGGCCCACCATTCCACAACCAGCCTCGCAAGTGGGCTCTCATCCAATACCGACTACATCTTCGGTTCCTGCATTAGGCTGTCCTCCTCTTCAAGAGTCATTCTCAACCCCAGATGAGAAAGTCACACTGATCATGATTAAAAAAACTCTGATATGGTAGACAAAAGAATTCAACCTTCGCACAGGTGTCCCATTTGCCCAACAGCCCCCTTCTGTCCTAATAATGACAGATGCATCACTTCTCGATTGGGGAGCCCACATGAAGCATCTCATGGCATAGGGATGCTGGTCAGAAACAGAGTCTCTCCTACATAACAACATTTTGGAAATCTGTACAGTCTACAGTGCATGCAAGCATTTTCTTCCCTATGTAAGGAATAGTTCTGTAAAAATCACGATGGACAATATGGCCACCATGAGCTATATAAACAAACAAGGGGGAGCCAGATCCCATGCCCTTTGTTTAGAATCCACAAAATTGTGGAATGGGTGCATAATGCACAATATAGACATATCTGCAGCATAACTACCAGGAAGAACAAATGTTATCATGGGCAACCTCAGCTGCAATTCAGTGTCAATCACTACTGGCAAATGAACAAGGAGATCCTTTCCCAGATTTTCCACCTCTGGTGTCACCTGACCTTAGATTTATTTGCCACAGAACACAACCGCAAATGCCACAGACACTGCTCAAGAGCGGGCATAGGTTCCAAATTGCTTGGGGGCACCTTCCTTGTACCATGGCAGAACGGCTTCCTTTATGCCTTCTCACCAGTGCCGCTATTGCACAAAGAACTTTCCACGGTCAAACTGGACAAGGCCTTGCTGATTCTCATCGCACCTGCATGGCCCCATCAAACTTGGTACTTGGACCTCCTCAACCTATCTGTGTGCAAGCCATTGACACTTCCACTCAGATGGGATCTTGCACCAATACATGGGACAGATATACCACCCAGATCTCTGCAGACTCCCCTGCACGGCCTGGCTGATAAATGACTCTCCCCAACAGAACGCCAATGCTCACAACAGGTGCAACAAATTCTTATAAACAGCAAAAAGCAGTTCATGAGGAAAACCTACACACAAAAATGGCACAGATTCACTGCCTGCTATGCAACAACCACCCCTATCTGCTTCAATTCCTAATATACTAGACCAGCAGTTCTCAACCAGTGTCGGGACACAAAAGTGTGTGGCGAGGAGCCAGGAGGTGTATCACAGAAAATTGGCAGCTCAGCATGGAGCCAACTTGGAGTTCCTGCTCCTCGCCACTCTCTGCTGCCCTCAGCCGCCCATGCCTAATGCACAACACAGGCAGCAGCCAGGGCCAGATGAGTAAAGGGATCTAGGGGCTGCAACCCAGAGATCCTGGGCTGGGGTGGGGGTCACCACCTGCCCCACAAAAATAAACCCGGCTCATTGAGCCAAACCCGCAGGTCACCAGCCTGCGCTGGCTTGACTCTGCACCTAGCCAGGTCCCGGAGGGCTGCATCCTCCAGAGCGCCACAGCCTCCCAAGCGCTCCCAAGCGCTCCCAGCCCAAGCGCCACCTCCACCAGCAGACTGTGTGTGTGTCACGCAGGGGAAAATCATCTGTCAGGTGTGTCACGACAGAAAAAAGGTTGAGAACCGCTGTAGTCGATTACATCCTACACCTAAAGCAATACGCCTTTCTAGCAGTTCTTTAATAGTACGCTTGTCAGCGGTTTCAGCTTTTCATAATAGAGACCTTCACTCACATCTACTTGCTGATCCAATCGTTAAAAGATTCCTTAAGGGCCTTGAACACATATACCCTATGGTCCACACTCCTGCCCCATCCCTGGGATCTAGAACTTGTTCTAAAGGCACTAACGAAAACACCCGTTGAACCCATGGCCATTTCACCTTTACTTACCATATCCATGAAGGTGTCTTTCTTAATTGTGATCTCATTGGCCAGAAGGGTCAGCAATATCAGCGCCCTGATGGAGACACCACCGTACACCGTGTTTTATAAACATAAGGTTACCCTAAGACCTCATCCCAAGTTTCTGCCAAAAGTGATCTCTGACTTTCACATAAACCAATCCATATACTTACCTGTCTTTTATCTGAAACCTCATAAAGACATCCAAGAATCGATCCTAAACACCCTCAATGTGTACCAAGCGTTCACTTTTTACCTAGACAGAACAAAGACATTTAGAAAGTTTGACAGAATTTTGTATCTATTGCCAAGCACTCAAAGGGTCAGGCTATCTCCAGCCAGTGGATATCAAATGGATCTCATCATGCATATTGACCTTCTAGGAACAAAAAAGCTTGCAAGCTCCATCAGGAGCGAAAGCTCACTCAGCCAGAGCAATGGCAACATCCGTAGCCTTCCGCAACGATATCCCAATTGCTGAAATTTGTAGAGCAGCCACACGGGCACCCCCCTCCCAACTGCCTCAGACACCAGAGTGGGTGTATCTGTCTTAACCTCTATTGATAAGAAATAACTGAAGTCCCTCCTCCACTTCGACATATTGCTACTTAGGAACCACAAGTGGAACACCCAGGGGATGACACTAGATGAAGAAGAAATGGTTACTAACTGTGTGCAGAAACTGCTCCTTCTTTGAGATGTGTGTCCCTCTGGGTGCTCCACTATCCACACCTCCTCTGCTCCACTTCGGTTAGTATCTCTCTAATAGGTACTCCACAGTGGAGAAGGGAGTGAGGGTGGGGGGCAGCACATGCGCACTAGCCAGCACGCCAATGGCCTCCGTGAGACATTGCCAGCATGTGTGTGCCCGCACCGATACTGCTGTAACGAATCTCCGATCGAGGGCACCACAAGTGGAGCACCCACGGGGACACGCATCTCGAAGAAGGAGAAGTTACTGCACACGGTGAGTAACCAACGAGAGTCCTGGGGCACCTTAAAGACTAACAGATTTCTTCGGACATGAGCTTTTGTGGGCTCCAACCCACTTCGTCAGATTCATGAGGAACCATTTCTTCTTCCTTTGGTTACTGCTTAATCAGAGCCAGGCAAAGTGTCTGCTGCTAGGAGTGCTTTCCCTAGAATGTGTTCAATGAGGAAATAGGGCAGAGTAAACAAGTCATTGTCCGTGTGAATGTATATAGCCTGTTGTACAACGAGGCAAATATCTAGATGAGTTGATGTACTCCCTGGATATCCTTCAGAGGTACAGGCACTCCTGATTGAGAACTACTGATTTAGAGAACTCCCTGACCAGGAAGTTCTTTTCTACATTTATTATGCTTCCCACTGCAACACATCCTGGTCCTATCTGGTAATCCTCAAGGAACAGGAACTCTATAACCACTCCAGAGCTGGCTGTGAAGCTCCTCTTTGAATGCGCTCATGCCGATTCCAAATCAGGTGTGCACACGCTGTGGGCACGATCGTCGGAGACTTTTCCTCAGAAGTACCCATCAGATCGATGCAGGCACCCCCTGGAATGGCGCATTCATGGTGCTGCTCATATAACTCTACCGACCCGGTGACCGTCCAGTTCCTTCTTATCACTGGTGACGGTTAGTGGAGCTTCTTCTGCTTGCCTTGGGCAAAGCTCTTCTATGATTGGTCCTCTGCATTCGCAAATTAATCGTTTTCCCACATTAGAGATCTGGAGGGCAGCAACCTGGTGCTCAGTTCATACATTTTCGGCCCACTATTCAGTTACACAACAAGCCAGAGATGATGCAGCCAATGGCAGGGCAGGTCTTCAGACTGTACTATACAGGACTCCGACCCCTCCATCCATAGGCCAGCTTGTAACTCACCTGATTTGGAATCGAAGAAGAAAAGGAGGTTCCTTACCTGTAACAGGTGTTCTTCAAGAGGTGTGCTCCTGCCCATTCCAAAACCCACCCACCAACCCTTCTTGTCGGAGTGTAAGGCAAGAAGGAGCTGTAGGGTTGCCAAGTCGGCAGAGCGATATAAGCAGTGCCATGAAGGTGCCACTCCAAGGGGTGCCTGAATCTACCCGATGGGTACCCCTGGGCAAGAGTCTCCGATGATCATGCACGGGGAGCGCACACACCTGATTTGGAATGGGCAGGAGCACACCTCTCAAAGAACACCTGTTACAGGTAAGGAATCTTCTTTTTGCCCTGATATGTGGTAGAACTCATAAGATTCCTAGATTCGAAAGTCAAAAGGGGCTCTTGTGATCATTTTATCTGACCTAATGTGTGACACAGGCCACAGACTTTTCCCAGGATAATTCCTAGAGCAGATCATTTAGAAAAGCATCCAATTTTGAGTGAAAAATTGTCATTGATGGAGAATTCATCATGTCCCTTGGTGAATGGTTCCAGTTGTTAATTACCCTCTGTTAAAAATGTACACCTTATTTCCTGTCTGAACTTGTCTAGCTTCAACTTTCCGCCATTGGATCATGTTAGCCCTTTCTCAGCCCACTGTTTAATATTTGTTCCCCATATAAGTACTTTTAGACTGTAATCAGGTCACCCTTAACCTTCTTTTTGTGAAGCTAAACAGATTCTGGAGTCTACCACTGTAAGGCAAGTTTTCTAATCCTCTAGTCATTCTTGTGGCTCTTCTCAGTGGCTGTGAGGTTCCCCTGGTGGACTGGGGGCTCATTCAGTGGCTGTGAGGTTTGCCCTGCTGCCCAGCACTCCAGACTCGTTGGCAGAAGTTCTCAGTCTGGCCATGTGGCAGGGTGTTCCCCAGGCTAGGCTGTCCCATGGTAACGCCCAGCTCTCTGTGCCCAGAACGCCGTGGAAGAGGCCATGGACATGTACCAGGAGCTGCACATGTGGGATGAGTGCATCGTGGTGGCAGAGGCGAAGGTAGAGTGTATATTGTGCTTTGTTCTCCATAGCCCAAGGGTGGGCAAAATATAGCAGGCGGACTGGATCCAGCCCACCTGAGGCCTCTGTCCGGCCTGCTGCCCCTCACCTACTCTCCCCCCACATGCCCACCCAGCTGCTGTGCTGCACCAGCGCCACCCCCTTCCATGCCCCCCCAGCCAGCGCTGCACTGCTCTGGGGCCAGGGACGGCGCTGCACTGCCCCCTTCAGATTCCCAAGTTGGCAATGGGGCGCTCTAGGGCTGGGGCCAGCGGTGCCCCTTCCACCTTTCCGGCCAGCGCTGCGCCGTGCTAAGGCTGGGACTGGGACTGGGACTCCTCTGCCCCTCCCCTTCTGGTCCCACACGGCAGGTGCTGCACCGGGGCCAGGGTCAGCGTTACAGTGCTCCAGGGCCAGGGCTGTGCTGCCCCGTTCCACCCACCCAGCCCTTTGCACCCCTCGGCTCCCTCCCCTGCCAGCACCCCCGTCCTCCCGGCTCTCGGGTTTGGGGGACCACAAGGCTGAGGAAGGGAGGCTAGGCAGAGGGGTATTGTGGGGCTGAACAGAGGGGGAGGGGGAACATGGGGCCCTGTAAAGGTTTCTGGGATGCTAGCTGGCATCTGTGCATGCTTGCACAGACAAGGGAGCAGAGTAGCCCAGGAAAAGTCTGCCAGAGGGATGGGGGCGGGGTTAGGAGAGCTGGCCATTCCCGCTGGGCCTGTGCTAACAGATACTGCCATCCTGCCTCCTCAGGGGCACCCAGCACTGGACAAGCTCCGCCGGGGCTATTACCAGTGGCTGCTGGACACGCAGCAGGAGGAGAAGGCTGGGGAGCTGCAGGAAAATGAAGGAGAGTATCTGGCAGCCGTCAGCCTGTACCTGAGGGCTGGGCTGCCTGCCAGAGCCGCTCGGCTGGCCATGGAGAGGGACGAGCTTCTGGCCAACGGGGACATCACCAACAGAATCACCACAGCGCTGATCAAAGGGGAGCTGTATGAGCAGGTGAGAGCCCAGGGAGGGTCACCTCACCCCCCTGAGTCCACCCAGGGTCAAAGCCTCGTCCATCCCTTCCATCCCCAGGTCACAGCCACCCTCCTCCCACCAGGATCAGAGCCTCATCCCTCCCTCCTCGCCCGTCAGATCCTCATCTTCCCCTCCCCAGGATCAGAGCCCTGTCTCTTCTCCAGCCTCTCCTCCCAGGATTGGGCCTCATCCCTTCCTCAGTGCCCCCTCCCCCCCCCCCAGTAACAGCCCTTGTTCCTGGGGTTGCTGGGAACTCCCAAGCAGCTGCTCTTGATACCTGCTGGCATCTCCATAGGAAACAAAAGGGTTTGTAGCCAGCTGGCTGCAGGGCAGCTCCAGGATCAGCTTGGGAGTTGCAGGCGTGATGGCTTCAAGGCCTTAGCCCTGGACCTGAGCGTGTGCATGCCTTGCCTGATGGGCCTGGGGGCTCTGGGCCGGGGCCCAGCAAGGTGCATGGTAGGGGCATCAGATGGGGCCTGGGGGTCTAGGATTGGCCCCAGCCTGGTGTGACAGTGGGTGGTGGCCTGTCTGACAGCCTGTGTGTGTTAGGCTGGAGACCTGTTTGAAGCGATCAGGAACCCCCAGAAGGCATTGGAGTGTTACCGCAAGGGCTGCGCCTTCCTAAAAGGTACCATGGCTCTCGTCCACCGTTGCCTTGCGTGAGTACCCCCAACACCTCTCTTGCTGGGGATGCAGAGGTGCCATGTCCTGGTCACTGGAGATCAGCTGCACCAGAGACCACGGCACCTGGTGCATGTTATTGCGGCCCATCAGTTCTGAGATGGACTGAATGATGCGGCCGCCTGCTAAGCGGGACCTGAACCTGGATGGAGTTCCTGTGTCCTATAGCTGCTTCTGAGGGCATGACCCCAGGGCAGGTTCCTTCTGGGCTTCCTATCCCCCAAGGGCGCCCAGTCGCTGCTGGAATCAGACGGGCCTGAGCCCAGGCTCTCCGCTCCCAGCAGAGCCTGTCTTCAGTGCCACGAGGGTCCCCAGCTGGTCGTGACACGGTAAGCCTCCCCTCTGCCCAGCTGCCGGGCCTGGTGTAACATGTCATCTGTCCCCTGGCAGCGGTGGAGCTGGCTCGTCTGACATTCCCTGCCGAGGTGGTGAAGCTGGAGGAGGCCTGGGGAGATCACCTGGTGCAGCAGAAGCAGCTGGATGCTGCCATTAACCATTACATTGAAGCCAGGTAAGTCCACTTGCACAGCAGCTGCGTGGCCTAGAGAAGGGGTTCTCAACCTTTCCACGGTTGTGACACAGCTGGGAGGGTCCCCAGCTGGTCATGAGACAGGCCCAGTTCCTTCCCCGCTCCCACAGCCCCAGCAGTGAGCCTCACAGCAGCCCCTGGCCCCCCTGTAGTGAGCCTCACAGCAGGCCCCTGGCCCCAGGAATGGGCCAGAGGCCCAGCAACAGGATCGGGCCCCAGCGCCAGCTCTGGCTAAGTCTTTCCCCCACGCAGCCCCGAGTGTACCCCGTTCCACACTTACCTGGGCGAGCCAAAGCAGAACCCCACAGCCACAGGAACCCACTCCCGGGCCTGGCCCAGGGCCATGCAGCATTTTATATTTCCTGCCCTTGACTGGCCGCAGGGTGGGAGATTGAAAACTGCCCCTCCCTTGCCTGGCCCCGGCTCCCGGGCATGCGCAGGTGAGGAGAGGAGCCTGCCTGTGTTAGCTGCTACGGCTGTCTAGAGGCAGGGGGCTTTCAGCCTGCAGTGACACACTCACCGCTGTGCCGCAACACACTTTTGTTTCATGACACAGCAATTGAGAACCGCTGGCCTCAAGCAGTGCACTTGGGGGAAATATCCTAAAGCTCACAGGATGGCAGAACCCTCGTCCTATGGGGGCTGGTGCTGAGCTGCTTTCCCACCCGGTTCTGCTGATACCTCTCAAACTGGACCCGCAAGCCCTTGCTATCCCAGCCCTCCTCTCCCTCTTACCTAGCTCTGCCAATACCCATAGCCCTCTGCTATCCAGCCTGGGACGCTGCTCAAGATCACTTGTGCCACAGCGTATAGTGGGGAAACGTGTCTAGGCTGAGAGCCCCAAATGGCCATTCCATCCTGATCTGAGCAGGGGCTTGAGTCCAGGCCCCAGAGCTGAGATCTCAGCTGGCCTTTCTAGGACCATTTCTCGAAGGTGCTGGTGTGCTTTCTCTCCTCTGTGTCCAGCCTGGCGACGCCTTTTTCCCTCATGCTAGCCTCACTTCCAGACACTGCTCTGCTTCTTGTCCCACTCCTGGAGACACCCAGGCAGGGAGCTGTTCCCAGCATGGCTGGGTCTGCCCCTGGAGGAAGCAGAGATCAGCCAGCTCTGATATGCTTGGTGAGCTACAGAGCTCTGCCCCTTCTGGCACTAGGTGCTCAATCAAGGCCATTGAGGCAGCCATTGGGGCCCGGCAGTGGAAGAAGGCCATTTATATCCTGGATTTACAAGACACACGGACAGCAGCCAAGTACTACCCCAAGATTGCCCAGCACTACGCAGCCTTGCAGGAGTACCAGGTGAGACTCTGCCCCTGCCCTCTCCCAGCCCCTCCACAGCCAAAGGCAGCTCACCAGGTGTCCTCTTCCCCACAGATCGCAGAGGAGCTGTACAGCAAAGGAGACCGGACCAAGGATGCCATTGACATGTACACACAGGCTGGGCTCTGGGAGCAGGCACATAAGGTAGGATAGAGCCTGCACCCCTGAAAGAGGCTGAGTCTCTCGGGCTCTGCTCCCCACCTGCCGAAGGAGTGCTCAGCCAGCTTGCAGACAGTGCTTGGTTCCTGAAGAGACATTGCAGGGGCAAGTGTGAGCTACCAGCCACAAAACACAGGCAGTCTCTGCCCTGACTGTCCTTCCCTCCTCAGACTCTAGGCAGAAATGTATCTGTGTTAATAACAGCCCTTCTCTAAAGGGCATTACAGCCCCAGGCCTCAATTCTGCTCTCACTGAGTGGCCCCCAGTCTTCCATGGATGCAGGATCAGCATCCCCATGGGAAGAAAGGTCAGTGTGTGTCCATGGACCATCCAGTGCAGAGACCAAGAGACTGGCCACGTGCAGAGGTGGCTGCAGGCTGCTTGGTGGGTTTGGAGGCTGAGCCCAGCAGGCTTTTGAGACAGCCAGGTATCTCATGGGGAGATGGCAGGGTTTATGCTCCACGCCCTGCCTGGCTAGCCCAGCCAGGAGTCAGAGCTGAGCTGTGAACTCCCCCCAAATTCCCATTGTCCCTTTACACTGCGGCCGCTGCGTCAGGTACGGGCACCTGTCTTTTGTCTCCCTGCAGCTGGCAACCCAGTGTATGAGGCAGGAAGATGTGACCGTGTTCTACATCACCCAGGCACGAGAGATGGAGAAGCAGGGCAAATACAGAGAAGCAGAGAGGTGGGTGTTTGCCTGGACACCATGACGAGGGGCTGACGCCTCAGTAACAACGCGTGGGTCATAGAATCATAGAATCATAGGGTTGGAAGGGACCTCACGAGGTCATCTAGTCCAACCCCCTGCTAAAAAGCAGGACCACTCCCCCTAAATTATCCCAGCCAGAGTTTTGTCTAACCGAGCCTTAAAAATCTCCAAAGATGAAGATTCTACCACCTCCCTAGATAGCCCATTCCAATGCTTCACCACCCTCCTAGTGAGAAAGTTTTTCCTAATATCCAACCTTGACCTCCCCAGCTGTAATTTGAAACCATTGCTCCTTGTTCTGTCCTCTGTTACCCTCGAGAACAGCCTAGCTCCCTCCTCTTTGGAGCAACCCTTCAAGTAGTTGAAGGTTGCTATCAAATCTCCCCTCAGTCTTCTCTTCTGTAGACTAAATAAGCCTAGTTCCTTCAGTCTCTCCTCATAAGTCATGTGCCCCAGCCCCCTAATCATTTTTGTTGCCCTCCGCTGGACTCTTTCTAATTTGTCCACATCCTTTCTGTAGTGGGGAGCCCAAAACTGGACACAGTACTCCAGATGCGGCCTGACCAGTGTCGAATAGAGGGGAATTATCACATCCCTCGATCTGCTGGCAATACTCCTACTGATGCAGCCTAATATGCCATTGGCCTTTTTGGCAACAAGGGCACACTGTTGGCTCATATTCATCTTCCCGTCCACCATAACTCCCAGGTCCTTTTCTACAGCACTGCTACTTAGCTGATCGGTCCCCAGCCTGTAGCAGTGCATGGGATTTTTCCGTCCTAAGTGCAGGACTTTGCACTTGTCTTTGTTGAACCTCATGAGGTTTCTTTCGGCCCAGTGTTCCAATTTGTCCAAGTCTCTCTGGATCCTGTCCCTGCCCTCCAGAGTATCTACCATTCCCCCTAACTTGGTGTCATCCGCAAACTTACTAAGCACGCAGTCTATTCCATCATCAAGATCATTAATGAAGATGTTGAATAGAACCGGCCCCAGGACCGATCCCTGGGGCACTCCACTCGTTACCGGTTGCCAACCAGACATCGAGCCATTGATTCCTACCCGCTGAGCCCGTTGATCTAACCAGTTTTCGATCCACCTTACGGTCCACTCATCCAACCCATACTTCCTTAACTTGCCAACGAGAATGCTGTGGGAAACCGTACCAAAAGCCTTGCTAAAGTCAAGGTATATCACGTCAACGGCTCTTCCCGCATCCACAAATCCAGTCATTTCATCATAGAAGGAAATCAGGTTGGTCAGGCACGATTTGCCCTTGGTGAATCCATGTTGACTGTTCCTGATCACTCTATTGTCCTCCAAGTGTTTCAGGATGGATTCCTTGAGGACCTGCTCCATGATTTTCCCAGGGATTGAGGTGAGGCTGACCGGTCTGTAGTTCCCCGGATCCTCCTTTTTCCCTTTCTTAAAGATAGGTACTATATTTGCCTTTTTCCAATCCTCCGGGACCACCCCCGTTCGCCACGAGTTCTCAAAGATAATGGCCAGCGGCTCTGCAATCACTTCCCCCAACTCCCTCAGCACCCTCGGATGCAGTTCATCCGGCCCCATGGACTTGTGCACATCCAATTTCATTAAGTGTTCCCTAACCTGACTTTCCATCACCGAGGGCCACTCTCCTCTCCAGTCCGCGTTACCCCGTGTAGTAGCCTGGGAGCTGGCCCGCCCTGTGAAGACTGAAGTAAAAAAAGCATTGAGTACTTCAGCCTTTTCCGCATCATCCTCCACGAGGATGCCTGCCCCATTCAGTAAGGGACCTACACCACCTCTGATCCTTTTCTTGTTGCTGATATACTTATAGAACCCCTTTCTGTTATCCTTCACATCTCTTGCTAGCTGCAACTCCAATTGTCCTTTGGCCTTTCTGATTTGATCCCTGCAGTCCCGAGCAATATCTTTATACGCCTCCCTTGTCATCTGTCCAAGCTTCCACTTCTTGTAAGCTTCCCTTTTATGTTTCAGCTCCCCGCAGAGTTCCCTGCTAAGCCACGCTGGTCGCCGTCCACATTTGCTGTTCTTTCTGCACATCGGAATGTTATCTTCCTGTGCCTTTAACAGGGTTTCTTTAAAATACAGCCAGCTGTCTTGGACACCTTTCCCCTTCAGATCAGCTTCCCATGGGACCCTGCCCATCAGCTCCCTAAGGGAGCCAAAATCTGCTTTTCTGAAGTCCAGGGTGTGTGTTCTGCTTCTTTCCTTCCTTCCATTGATCAGGATCCTGAACTCTACCATCTCATGGTCGCTGCTGCCCAGGTTGCCATTTACTTCTACTTCCCCAATTAATTCTTCTCTGTTTGTGAGCAATAGGTCTAGAGGTGCAAGGCCCCTAGTTGGTTCCTCCAGCATTTGTACTAGGAAGTTGTCTTCAATACTCTCCAAAAACTTCCTGGATCGCCTGTGCACTGCTGTATTATCTTCCCAGCAGACATCAGGATAATTGAAGTCCCCCATAAGAACCAGGGCCTGCGACGATCTGGAAACTTCTGTTAGTTGTCCATAGAACGCCTCATCCACCTCCTCTTTCTGGTCTGGTGGTCTGTAGCAGACACCCACCACAACATCCCCCTTGTTGCATTCTCCCCTAAACTTAACCCACAGACTTTCAACCATCTTGTTTCCACTTTCATAGTGGAGCTCCGAGCAGTCATACAGCTCTTTTACATATAAAGCTACTCCTCCCCCCCTTTTTCCTTGCCTGTCCTTCCTGAACAATTTATATCCATCCATGGCAGTGCTCCAGTCATGCAAGTTATCCCACCACGGTTCTGTTATTCCAATTATATCATAGTTCCTTGTCTGTGCCAGTACTACCAATTCTTCCTGCTTGTTTCCCAGGCTCCTCGCATTTGTGTACAGGCACCTAAGATACCGGGCCCATTGCCCTACTTTGCCCTGTCGATTCTCCCTCCTGTCGCATCTTCCCCCTTGCAATTTCTCCCGGTGTCCTCCTTCCCCACTCGCCTGAGGTATTATGACTTTATCAAGAAATAAACAATTATTTGACCCCAGCCCCCAGTTCCAACTACCCCCTCTTTTATTCCTGCTGTTACAGCCCCTGTCTGTCTGTCAGTCCCTATCCAGCCCTCCCAAGAATGTGCCCTAAGAAGTCTTGCCATGGGGTTGGGTTTACGAGGGCGGATAAAGGCCCCCTTCCTGGGACTATAGGGGAGTACCATTCTGAAGGTGTGGAATAGAAAACCAAATGTCACCACTCAGCCACGCATCCCTCCCCTCCAAAATGTAAGTTCCTTGAGCCATCTCACCGGCCACGGCCGAAAGACTGCAATGCATGCTCGAAGATGTCATTCTTGGGTCACGGGCATACATGGTTTCTTTCAACTGAGTCCTGAGAAAAAAGTTTGCAAACCAGTGCTCTATAGCACCAATAACCCTGCCAGGCTGCCCGTGAGGCTGATGACTGACCAGCAACTCCCATCACAAAGTGCCCCTGAACTTTGATCTGGGTGTTCCCTCGTGTGCAAACATTAGCCAGTCTCTGCCCGGCTCTGAGCCTCACTGCAGCCACTGGCACCTGCTAGCAAAGGCAGCATCTTTGGGAGGCCTTAGCAGCTGTTCAGCACGTCTCCGCACGACCAAGGGGGGGGGACTGTTCCCTGTGTGGGAGAATACACTGGCCTTGCTCTTGACACACCCAAGGTCCCGGGGCTTCTGTTACTTTTCCAAATTTCTCTCTTCCATTTTTCTTAACTGCAGCAGCAAATGAGACTTTTCTGGCTGTGATCGGGTCCTCCTGGGATAACCTCTTGAATATGCAAAAATCAGGGCAAGGTGCAAAACTGAGTGACATACTCTCCCAAATACTGACAGGTGGGACTGAAACCAGTCTCCCGATCAGCCACACACCAGGCCTCTGATTCCCCACACCACTTATCACGAAGCATAACAAAATAGAAACAGCCCCTTTATTGCACTTCAGCTCCTCTGGGCTCTCCCCAGTCACACGGTCCCGTAAAGAGATAGGTTCTCCTGACCCCAGGGGGCCAGCCACATCACACAGAACAATAGAGGTTTGGATCTCACCCAAAATACCACACTGATAGCCAGTCCTTTAGCAACTACAACTAAAGGTTTAATATAAAGAGAAAAGAAGCAAAACATGAGAGATGTTAAAGGGTCAAAGTGAATCACACACATACAAATGATTTAGAGTCCATGGAAAATAAGTCCTTGGAAGAATTTGGAGTTGGCAGGCACGTCCAGTTCCTCAGGTAGGCACCCAGCAGCTGGGTGGGTCTCAGTCCTTTGTCCAGTCACAGAGGAATAGATCCAGAGATGGGTGTTGGTTGAGGACTGGAGACAAGATGGAGTCGGGGCTGCTGCCTTTTATCCTCTGTGGCCTTCCCCAGGCTGTGGGGAGTTTTTGCAAATCAAAATGGAGTTGTTACATGGCCAGTCTGGGTGACTCACTGAGCAGGTTTCTCCCTGCTGTGCCTATGGTTCCCTTAATGGGTCATTAAGGAGACAGTGGCTGTAGACATCAGTCTGGGGAGTTTCCCAGAGTCACATATGTTGAAACACAACACATATTCCTAACTTCTACTACAGATATGACACTGACATATAAATCATTCCTAGCAGATTACAACCTTTCTATTGGTACCAAACATGGTATATGGCATTTGGATTATTGCAAATATGAAATAGTAATATGAAAAACAATCATAAATGATCCCCTAAATCCAGACAGCGTCACATTGGGTTTGCCCCCAAAACACATTTCCTGCTCTGGGGCCAGTCAGAAGCATCTCAGCCTCTCTCCCCTGTGCTAGTGGAGAACTCCTTGGAGAAGCAGAGCATGAAGAGACCTTTCTTAACCCTGCAGAAGGAACCCTGGCTCTTCACTCCCAAGTGCCTGATATTACTAAAGCTCGCTGCTCGGCGACTGATGTCTGCTCCCCCACCCTCCACACAGCCCCCAGCCGAAGGAAGGGAATGGCCCTGAAATTTCTTGTGTAAAGAATGAGCAGGGAGGTGGAGGGAAGCTCAGAGGCCTCTAGGTACATGAGAGAGGCCAGAAGTTCACCAAGCCAGTGATCCCAGCTGCTGGGAAATTCTGCAGGACAGTGCCAAGCCCCTGGGAACCTCCAGCTGAGACACCCGGCCTGATTCATAGAGGTGGAGCAATTGTACAGTTCATCTGTTGGCAAGTGGAGTAGACCAGATCCAGTGTGGGAACTAGCCAGCTTATGGGGGTGGCTGGGGAAAGAGGATCGGGGCCTTTTTCCTCCTGGGCATGCCAACTCCTGTCTGATCCCCCAGCTTGAGTGGACAGCTAGTACAGGGGGACTGAGAATGCGGTACAAGGCCTTTCTCCCCGTGGATCCTAGTTCTGGTCAGCCCAGAGGGAAACGGCACACTGGGCCATTCCCATGTAAATTGCCAGTTCCAGTTGGGAAGCGAACTGGGTACACATAACCAAGCCATCCTCAACTGCTGCACTGACTGGTGTTGTGAAGCATGACTGAGCACTCCTCCCAGGGAGAGCTGAGGCAGATTGGTAGGGATGGAGGATGGGAAAGTGGCTCTGCTACCAACCATGAGGGCAGGTGTGACGCAGTCTGGGTTTGGGGACCATTTTTGGTACTATTTCTTATCAATATTTCATAATTGCAATAATCCATAGGAGCTGTGCCATGTTTGGTATCAAAAGAAAGGTTGTAATTGGCTGGGAATGATTATATGGTTTATGTGTAGGAATTGCATCTGTACTAGAAGCTAGAAATATGTTTGTTATATCTGTATTTCATCCTGTGTGATTCTGGGAAACTCTGCAGACTAAGGAAGCTCCCAGATACAACGGGCCCAGGGAGAAACCTGTTGAGCCACTAGGGCTTGCCCATGTGGCTCAACTCCATTGTGGTTGGAGAGAACTGCACACAGCATGGGGGAGGCCAGAGGGGATAAAAGGCAGCAGCCCCAACTCCATCTTGTCCCCAGTCTCCAGCCAACACCCATCTCTGGAACTATTCCTCTGCGACTGGACAAAGGACTCAGACCCAGCTGGGTGCTGGGTGTTTACCAGAGGAACAAACCTGCAAACTCCAGAGGACCAAACCTGCAAACTGCTTTCCATGGACTCTACATCATTTGTATGTGTATGATTCACTTTGACCCTTTAACATCCCGCATATTTTGTTCCTTTTCATTTGATATTAAACCTTTAGTTGTAGTTACTAAAGGACTGGCTCTCAGTGTGGTATTTTGGGTAAGACCCAAACCTATATTGTTCTGTGTGCTGTGGCTGGCCCTTCGGGGTCAGGAGAACCTATCTCTTTACGGGACCGTGTGAGTAGATGGGAGACCGAGGGGCTGGAGTGCAATAAAGGGGCTGTTGCTATTTTGGCAGACTTCTTGTGGTGCCCGGTGTGGGGAACCAGAAGCCTGATTGTGACTGATCGGGAGACTGGTTTAAGTACCAACTGTCAGTGTTTGGGAAGTTTGGCTCCCGGTTTTGCAGCTTGCCCTGATTTTTGCACATCCAGGCGGGTACCCCAGAAGGCCCCGCTCACAGCAGGATACACACAGGCTTTCAGATTGCAGCACTCAGTCCCACACCTCTCAGCAGCATAACATGCAGTGTTCCATTTCCACCCAGGCCCTGGTCCAGCTGGTCTGGGGACAGATGGGTTCTTAGGCCTGGACCAGCAACAGAGTCTGTGCCTGCCACGCCTGTGTCCTGGGCTAAGCCTGTGGTAGAGTCTGCATCTGCCCCACCTGTGTCATGTGCTGGGCCCGTGGCTGTCTGTACCTGCCAGGCCTGTGTCCTGGACTGGCCCTGTGACAGAATCTGCACCTGCCCCACCTGTGTCGTGTGCTGGGCCTGTGGCTGTCTGTACCTGCCCCACCTGTGTCCCGGGCTGGCCCTGTGACAGAATCTGCACCTGCCCCACCTGTGTCGTGTGCTGGGCCCGTGGCTGTCTGTACCTGCCCCACTTGTGGCTGGCCCTGTGACAGTCTCAGCAGTTCCTGTTCTTCCGTTCTCAGGCTGTACATCACAGTGGAGGAACCTGACCTGGCCATCACCATGTATAAAAAGTGTAAGATGTACGATGAGATGATTCTCCTGGTGGCAAAGTACCATAAGGACTTGCTGAGTGACACACACCTGCATCTGGGGAAGGTAAAGCACTTGGGGTGCCATAAAGATCTGCAGTCCCAGCAGGCAGGGCTAGGAACTCTCACTAACACTGCCTTTCTGTAACAGGAGCTGGAGACGGAGGGCCGATTGCAGGAGGCTGAGTATCACTACCTGGAAGCCAAGGACTGGAAGGCCACTGTGAACATGTACAGAGTGAATGCCATGTGGGAGGAAGCCTACAGGGTAACGAAAAATCTTGAACAGAGAGGGTGGGGCATGGCAGCAGCAGATCCCAGGACGTGTCTCTAGTCACAATAGCGCCTGGAGTACCACAAGCCCCAGCATGCACTGTTCCCCACTGGGGCTGAACAGAGGCTGCCCACTGGTGAATGAGGCACTTGGATCTGGGTGGAGCATTGCACTCGGCGATCCATGTCCTTGCTGCTGTCTCTCCAGAATGGATCAGCAATGCAGAGGAGGTAGGGCTGTCCCTGACAGGTCCTTCCCTTGTTCTCACCAGGCCACAGGCAGGCCGTAGTGTGGGACAGTATCTCTTGGGAGACAGAATCCTTCCTGTGTTAGGGAGCCACCATTCCAGATGGAAGCCCACTTGGGAACTCAGCTGGTCCTCTAGCTCTGTTTGCTTTGCACAGGTAGCCAAGGCCCATGGGGGAGCAAATTCCTACAAGCATGTGGCCTATCTGTGGGCAAAGAGCCTTGGTGGAGAAGCTGCCGTGAAACTCCTCAATAAGTTCGGGCTCCTGGAAATGGCCATCGACCATGCAGCAGACAATGGGTGAGCGTGTGTGAGACAGCAGTTTGCATCCCACTCTCCTGGCCTATGAAGAGCACTCACAGCAGCTACAGGCCCTGGTCCTCAGTCTCCACCTTCATCCCAGGGGACTCACGTGGGTCTGAGGAGGGGCTGCAGTTGGCCTCTGCCCACTCCCCTTCCCTGGGAGGCTCAGTGCAGGGATTGCTGGGAAAGAGCTTTTACCGTCTTGGCTCAAAGGCAGGGAAGCCTTGCAGGGGGAAGTCAGGAGCCAAGCCACCGTCAGCACCACAAGCTGCTCAGCCTGGTGCTGGGCTGCCCGTCAGCACTTGCCCTATCCTCTCTCTCACTTCTGGCATCACCACAGCCGTCGCTCTCCTTGGCCTCAGCCCCAGCTCGCCTGTCACAAGCCTCCTGCCAGCACCACTCCTCCTCCATGGCCACTGTGCTGCTCTCCTTCCAGCAGGACCTGTCCCCAGGCTCTGGCCTATGTGAGCCCCGCCGGGATCTAGCCCTGCTCAGCCCTTCTGCTGTTCCTCTCATTGCAGCGTCTTTGACTTTGCCTTCGAACTGGCCCGGCTCTCGATGAAGCAGAAGACACCGGAGATCCACTTCAAGTATGCCATGTTCCTGGAGGACGAGGTACGCCCTAGCCCCATGACCAAGCTGGCAGAGCGCTTCCCTCCCCAGGACATGCTGTCCTCGTCTGTGTGACCTGACTCAGTGAAAGCCTTGCCTCTCCTGATGGGGTCTGAGGAGCAAGAGACTCATTCGCACTATGCACCCATCGTGCCTAAGCAGCTTTTCCTTCTCTGTTCTAGGGCAAGTTCGAAGAGGCTGAAGCAGAGTTTATAAAAGCTGGGAAGCCCAAGGAAGCGGTGCTAATGTGAGTGCCCACTCCGGGCCAGGGTCCTTCCTCCCTTTGCCTGAGCCCAGCCGGCAGCAATTCTCTCCAGTCACCCCTATCTTGCCTCAGGCTCTGTGCCCGCTCCCCCACATGTTTGAGCCAGGCTTGCATGTCTCACTGGTTCCCCTAGAAAGACAACAGAGTTCTGTGGCACTTTTAAAAAACTAACAGATTTATTTATCGCATGAGCTTTCGTGGGAGAAAATCCCACTTCATCACACGTCAAAGCATCTGACCAAGTGGGATTTTCTCCCAGGAAAGCTCATGCGATAAATAAATCTGTTAGTTTTTAAAAGTGCCACAGGACTCTGTTGTCTTTCTACAATAGACTAACACGGCTACCCCTTTGGAATTTGGTTCCCCTAGGTTTGTCCACAACCAGAATTGGGATGCTGCACAGCGCGTGGCTGAGGCCCATGACCCAGACAGTGTGGCCGACGTGCTTGTCGGCCAGGCTCGCTTTGCCTTTGAGCAGAAGGAGTTCCAGAAAGCAGAGGCTTTCCTGTTGCGGGCACAGAGGCCAGAGCTGGCGGTGAAATACTACAAGGTAGGTAAAGGCAAAGGAGAGATTATTCCCCATCCAAGGACTCCGTGTCTGGACTGGAAACACCCGCACCCCCTGAGAACTCAGTGTCTGGGTGGGGAACTCATTTTCCCAAGAGCTCAATGTCTGGGCTGGAAGCCCATAACCCCTGCCCTATGAGCAGTGGTGTGTGCCCCTCCACAAGTGCAGATGGGAGGTACAGGGACTGGATCAGTGGGAGTGAGTGTCCCCATCGCAAATGTAGCCATGAGGGGATGTGGGGCTGGACTGCGGGGCAGTGGGTGCCCTCTCCCCAGGTGTAGCTCTGTGAGGTTGGGGGCAGTGGGTTCCCCCTCCCCAAATGTAGCTGTGGGGGATGGGAGAGTTGGGGTGGTGCAGGGTGGCAGGACAGTGCTTCAGGATGCCTGGGAAAACAGGAAGCCCAGCAGGCTGAGCAAAGATGCCCCCCACTCCTGCCCTGATGTGTTTGGTGTAGGAGGCCGGCATGTGGAGTGATGCCCTGCGGACCTGTAAAGAGTACGTTCCCAGCCGGCTGGAGGCTCTGCAGGAGGAGTACGACAGGGAGGCTACCCAGAAAGGAACTAGGTAGGCCCAGGTTGCTGAGGGAAGGATGTTCAGCTTGGAGCACTGGTCTGCCCCGATACAGAGACATCCAGAGCTTGGCAGAGTTCGCTGCTTGCTATGGCATGGACCTGCCTCTCTTCCCTTCTCCCAGGGGCTCCCTGATTCCATTGCATGCTGCCACCCTGAGCACTGGGGAGACAGCAGGAGGCTGAATGGTTCTTGGAGGCACCTCTCTCTTCCTGCCTCTCCCTGTGCCTGCAGGGTCCCCCTACCAGGATCCCTGCACCCATGTCCCCCCATCTCCTTCTTGGTCCTGGCAGAGGCGTGGAGGGCATGCTGGAGCAGGCCCGGCAGTGGGAGCAGGCTGGGGAATACGCCAGGGCTGTGGACTGCTATCTGAAAGTCCAGGATCCCAATAACAGCCTGCTGGTGGAGAAGTGCTGGCTGAAGGTAAGTCCTGGCTCTCCCCGACCGGGCCCCTCCCCTCAATCTCAGTGCGGGAGTGGGGCCTCCCC